>NDXB01013063.1:201196-267406 GCA_002631895.1 Agapornis roseicollis | reverse complement strand
TTTTTTTATTTTTTTTTTTTAAGAAAAAAAAAAAAAAAAAAAAAGCTTTATTAAAATAAAAAAAAAAAAAAAAAAAAAAAAATCTCCTGGGCAACTCTTGCAAATCTGAAGTCTAAAAATCAGGACTAGATTTGGCTGTAGCAAAGTCCTAATTTTACAGACAACTTACTCTGCAAAAAACCTAACCCAGATCGAGAAAAGGCCTCTTTGTGTCTCCTCCCCCTCTCCTCAGTAGTCCCATGTTTTGTAGGTTTGCACCAGGAGTTTCTTCTCCTTCCACAGCCATGTCCTGTGAAATTGTTCTTTTCTCATTGAAGAAAACAGAATATACATTTAGTGCTGGCACACGTTTCCCGTTTTCCTCATTTCCAGTTGTATTTTCGCACTTTCAGAATTTTGGCACTAATGGTACCAGTATTTTGAAATTAAAGCATGCTAAGAAGGAACGCTGGCAGAAGACTCTATCATCTGACATCATCAGTTTTCCCTGTTTACAACAGCAATAAATATACTCTAAAGGGGCCACAGTTCTCTTGATGTCAAAGGAACATGTATACAGAAGGAGAGGAAGAACAGCCTAAATTTAGCTAGCAGAAAGAAGACATCTGCAGCAGTTAGGCTGCCTTTGCTGACTGACAAAAACATATTATTACAAAGAATTTTTGTTTTCAATGAAGAAACTACTTTTTTGTAAACAGTATTTGATATTTCCAAGGCTTTTTTATTTAAAATAAGAGGTAATCCCATTACATACGGTCACTGTGCTGGGGGGTAGAGAAATAATCCCATATATAACACCCTGAGACAGCGTTTCTCACTTGCTACTAATGCTCCAGGAAAAACACAAAAAGGGGGGGAAAAAAAAGAAAAAAGAAGACATCAAAGAGGGGGTCAGGATGATGGATCAGCAAGCCAGGAAGCAATTAGGTGAGCCTTATTGTACCTCAGAGAGCTGTGTTGGTTCCCGGCACTTCTGTTTCAGTTAGAGGATTATATTTGTCGATTGAAAGTGGTTGAACCAGAAAGCACAGTGCTAAACTTTGATATATAAAGTGGTTTTGGAATTCCAGTGCATATAGAAAACCTTATGAATGGAAAACGGGATTTTTACTAGCACACTGCAGTAAGAGCCAGTGTTGCAAAACTGCCCTGTATTACACATCGCTTTTTTCAGGCTCCAGTTTTCAGGAAATTGTGTAGTTCCCTTGGAGGAGTGGAAAACTGGGTATGAACCAGAGCATCGTTTGTGCCATGGCTTAAGCAATATCACTTAATCATACCCTTATAGGCAGCATACAGAAAGGCTTGTACTTAAATTGTGACTGGTGTGGTCAGCATACAAGTCAGCATTATGCTATGCTGTGCTAAACACATCCTGACTGTGCTCCAGCATGACCCTTGGTATAGTAACTCCAGAACAATTTTACAAAGCAGCAGCCTATCACCATAGTAGCCCTTTTGGCCCCAGAAGTGGCTGAGGGTCTGACCTAAAGCCCTCTCTCCCTGCCTTCATATCTCAGTTAAAATCCCTTCTTTGGCAACCACTGTCAGTAAGCCTGCATGGGATGCTCTGTTTGGGACAAGCAAGCAACTTGCTTCAACGCATGTATTGCTCTACCCATTTGAAGACATGGTGTTTAGAGGGGCATGCAATATGGGAGCACGAGGCTTTTAGCAGCAAGGAGGCAAGCACAACACAAGCATGTTACCCAGATGTGAAGATACTTTCCAAACAGCCACCTGCTTCTAGTCCATGCCATTTGTACACATGAGAAAAGCAAGCTCTGTGAGAGAGGGTAATAAAACCAGTTTACAAACACACACTGAAACAGAGACAATGCTTTCCTATTTTGAGAAACCATGCCAGAGCTTGTTGGTAGTTGCCTGCTCTGAAAAATCACGATAGTGACCTCTGCTAAGGATTTCTACCTGATTGTACACCAGCTCCTATCTCATCAAGGCAGGCCAGCTGCCGGATGCTACTTTGAAAGTTGTGTTCTTTCTGAATGTCACAGCTGGCACCCCACATAGTAACTGGAGAGGTTTGAAGAACTCAGAACTTCAAAAAGAGTCTTCAAGAAACATTCACAAGATCCACTCATAACACACCTATCAACACAACAATAACCATTTGAAAACCAAGTCAAAAAGGACAGCAGACATTGCTACATTGCAAGAGTTTACAGTTATCAGTATGGCCAAAAAAATACAATAGTAATAAGCTCAGACAAACTCAGAAGGTGGAGTAGACTAACTCAATAAATACTGGTATATGTATTCATATTCATTTAAAGTTGGACACTGGTATATATAGGCATATTGCTTGCATTGATAATATTAACTTTAGTCAAAATAATTGCTGCCAGTTGAAGAGTAAAGAGTAAAACCAAAGAGGTGGTTCTTTTAAAAATTGGGCTTATTAATATAAGAAAACACAAGAACAAGAAAATTGAATATTTTTATCTTGTATCTGTCATCTGTTTAATGCCCAAATTTACCATATAGTATAGCAGTCACTACATAGTATACAGAGCAGAGTATTTCCCTTTTTCATACAAAATTGGCATTGTTACTCATGAAAGGATCTCTGACAGCTGCAGAAAAGCTTTCACTTCACTTCCCCTGCAAACTGAGTGCAATGCTTCACAGCTAACTGCGGAAGCGATGCAACTAATCAAGCCTAATTTCCCCTGGCTAATAAAGAATGCAGTCTGAGTGAAGTTAGCTTGTTCATTATGCCTCCACTCATCTGGATTCTCTAATGTCAAATAAGGATGGATCACATGCCACAGCCTTACTTTCCAGGAGCTGTCTTTTCAGGGGAATGCCTTTTCTATATAATCTGTAACATTGTGGGTTAAGAGATGCAAACAACTTCTTATAGAAGCATTCTGCTTGAATGAGAGCTTGGCATGGTAGCATGTCTTTTTCTGCAGGAGCTACTACATACAGCTAATTTTCATGAGGCTACTAAGGATTAAAGCTACTCTTCTCATTGTATTGTGCAGTTGCTGTCACGCGAGTCATGTGCCTGCTATATATACTGTTAACAGTCAAAATACAAGCTCCCTCTTTTCTGTCATCGTCATTCTTGTGGGTAAAATAAGTTGCTGCCTATCACACAAAAAAGAATCCAATTTTATTCCAGTTGTTAAATTCAAAGTTGTATTAAAAATCATGGTTTAGCTTAATAAAGCCTACTCAGTAAAATTTTTATGGAATCATCTTATGCATCTGTTTGATTTTATTTTTTTTTCACATGAAGAAGACTGTTTCTCCAGTAATGCAAGCTTACTGTTTTTAATTTGTGAACCATACATCCAGTGTTTGTCCTCATAACTGAAACTTGCCTTAGATTAATTCGACCTTGATCAGAATAAAGGATGCCTTTATTCTTATGGTTAGAGATTCCAGCTGAGTATGACTAGTAGGTGAACACATTCCTGTTTATGGGGAGAGTAAGAGAGAACTGGTCTTTTTTCTTCAACTAAAAAAAATAAAAAATAAAAAGAAAAATCCTTTTTTTGCCCTATCATTGTGCAGTTTGTGTGCTCTGAAGTTGTTTGAGCTCTTGTTTAATTAGGTGTTGCATGCCATGTGTGTAAAGTCATCTCATCTTTCTTTTGCTCCTGTAATAATTACATCTGTTCAGTTTGAGACAGTTCACAATCCTACAAAAGAGTGAATTTTATTATGCCAGTGACCTCAGGAGCTAGAAATTTGTAGGAAATGATCAGCAACTTCTATTTCATTTGAATATTTAAGTGTATTTAGCTAATGTCTAGAATAGTATAACTGGAATGCCCATGAATGATTAGGGTTCAGTGCCTGGCTGCTAATGCTCAAATGCCTTCTGGAAGGCTGCCAAACATCCGAAACAAAAGCATACAAAACAATATTAATTATAACCGTTAAGAGTTACCACCAATATGAGATGCATCAACCTAGATCATCTTCCTCCACACTTTCTATAAGCAGGGCTGTGTTATGTAATATCAGCTTAACAGCTTCTTAGTTGACTTCCTGATGTAAAGATAAACATCATTACATAACCTGCCTATTTTAACTTTCTCAGTCAAATTAAGCAGAGAGGTTGGTGTATTGTGTGGAATGAGTGTGTCTCTGTGAAAACCTGGCCCAAGAAATAAACCCTCAAAGAGCAGGCTAGGTGCTCTTCAGCACTCTCTTCCTGGGAGGAGTGCAGCAGTTGCTTCGAGTTTTCCTGGATCAAATGCTAAACAGCTGTGTTTAAACAGTTAATTTGTGATTCTTTTTAAGTGTTACCCAATTAAAACAAAATCTATTCAAAATAAATTTAACTCTTCACATCATATAAACATGTAACAAAACCCCCCAAAATAGCAAGGTTATCAAATTCAGACAAAATACAAGAAAGTGCTATTAAACCTCACCATGGGATTCAGATACAGACTATGCAAAGTAGCAGCTTCTCCCAGGAAGCGCAGGAGCCACTTAATACTCTAATGCTTTTTCCTTACTTCTGCATCACACTCCACAGCATGCCTTGAAGTGAAACCACTAGCCGTTGCTGTGTTTACTCTCTGCTAACTTCCAGACAGCTGCTGTCCACCTTAGTCAGAGTCCCTGCACTGTCCTAATGTCAGCTTAAACACTACAACATCCGAGTACAAGTCTGACCCCAACCCACAGTACAGAAAGTGGTGTGCCTGAACCACGCGATCAGTAGCACACAGCAAAATGACATCATAGCATATCACATCAAGATACCTTTGTTTTCCCAACCCAAACAATGTAGTATTTGTAGCAGAGAGCATAGAATTGTGCCCAGCTTTATTCCTCTTAAACAAGGCTAGGTCTATGTACATCTGCTGCCACCACATTGTCCGTCACATGCACCTGAAAAAACAGTCCCTGTATTTTGGGATTACAGACACATCTAGCTACATTACGTGAGTGGGAAAACTAAAAAGAAAGTGTGCAATGATTTTTTACAGGAATTAAAATCATACTTGTCAGAAAGTACCTTCTTTTAAAAGCTAAGAGTCACTCTCCAAGCAAACAGTTTTCTTACAAGGTATTAATTCACACCAAACACTGAGTATTGCCAGACACTGCAGGAAAACACTGAGTATGTGGAGCTCCTATAGTAACCTCTCTCTTACCTGAGATGACAGCTTGTTTAAAATCCCCTCTTCCTGTGCCAACACCTATCTTTTGAGCTCATCAGATAATTTAAGAAGTACATATTTGAGAGCTATTAGCAAGAGCACAGACAACAGACTGCTCACTTGCCCTTCATAAACCTCAGCTCCATCTGTAGCATTCTGCCTGCTACTAGCTACAGACTATGCTATGGGTACCCAAGTCCCATGCTTCCCCTCTAATATCCCCTCCTCACTCCCTGCTGTTCAAGGCTGTAGAAATTATCTGCAAAGAGATCAATTGAGATGAGTAGTTACTGGAGCCAGTACCATCAGCTGCCCCCCAGGGCTACTGGTGATGCACAGACAATTGAATTATCAGGCACACCTTTCCTTTAATGGTTTTTTTTCCTCTTTGTTTGTGTAGAAGCTTTGGGAGAATAAAGGTATGTTCTACAGCTATGTGAAGGAAAGGAATGGTGCTAAAAAGGAGCACAGCTACAGAATTCAAGAAAAGTTTTGTCTTGTTTGGACTGTTATGAATAATTTACATTATAGGAGGGGGGAGACTGCCAGTGACTGAAGCTGAGGGGTGAGTCCTTGAGTGTCCCATGAAACAACTGCAGAGCTGGATCAGCTGTGGAGGATCACTGAGGAAACCTGGAAAACTGTGTCCAGGTATGCAGGGATCTACTGTTGAAAAGGACCTAAGGGCTGCAAAAATTGCCCACAGTTAATGCATCATGCCTTTGATTCCAAGTGGAGTGAGCATTCAGTCTTGCTGAGCTCCCATTAACAGTGAGCATCCTGCAGTGCCACATAGCTTTTCCATTGTATTTTGATAATGTGTTCAGGTGCAGAAAGTCCTTGTAAACCTGCTGTGTTCTCAAGAAAGGACTTTTCAGAGAGTCGGTGGATTTTGTGAAAACCACCCTTTAAATTCTGGTGGTACTGTGTCTACTCTTACTGAATATGAAAGAGATTATCCCAGTCCAAACAACCTGTTACTGATTCACATGCAGATTCCAGTTCATCCTTTCAATAAATCCTCTGTGAAAGCTCATTTAAGTTTTGCAGCTTGCATATCACTTATCTTGCTCCAATTCCCTGATCAAATACTTTTGCAAGTTGAAGGCAGTGGGCATCTTAACAGTTTCTGATGGTAAATTCCCAAGGAGCTTATATTAGACTCTCAGGATCAGAACTACTTCTGAACACACTGACCTGAGCATTTTACTGCTGTTGGCAAAGGCTTGCATGGAGAGCTAACTTCTTCAGCTGGGTCCAAGGGCCTAGCTATATGCTCCAGAAAGCTACAGGGTGGCTGTCCACAGTAATCAAACATGCACACTCAGAGACAAGCACTGTAAGGCTATTTAGTACTGATATTCCAATGATCCTAATTCCTTCCATTTGCTTTTTATCTCAAAATACAGATTACTTCCAGATACACTATCAAACTTATTATTCAGATTTTCATTATGGGGGGTTGCTGTGAGTGGTTGGGAGCAGAATCTTCCACTAACCACGACTGTGGTTTTTGCAAGGTAGAACATGATATCACCAGAGGTTGTACCACATTCCTTCTCAGATCTACACTATTGCAACAGCAGAGCACATTGAGTAACTGGTTTGTCCGATACCAAGACTGACTCGTAAGGACAAGAAAATTTTGAAGACAGGTGTATGCTTGCAGTTCTTGTATCATTTCCCTGATAATTTAGAAATGTGTCAGAAGAAAACTTTAATTTGTTGACATGCAGGCCCCTCTTCTGGGATAGTTGATATTTATGGATTTGCTTAATGCTGAAAGCAGCAAAGTTCCTTTATTTGTTGTTGGTTGAAGAGATCATATGGACTAGGACTTAAAGGTAAAATCTTTTTCTTTCATCAGTACATATTTTACACTCTGTGGAGGCAGACTTACAGTTGAAGCATGGGGTGACGTGAAAAGCTACAGCAAAAGAAATGTGAAATTGAATAGCATACAGATCAAAGTCATACCAGGCAGGAGGGAGAGGCAAGAAATGTGGATTTTCAACAGAGAATGACTGGGAGCTTTTATGGAGACATGACCATGAAAAGGGAACTTGAGATGTGGGCTTCAGGACAGAAATTTTCAGCAGGTAGTTATCCTGATAGTCTTGTACAAAACACTAGTGAGACTTCACTTAGAATACATAACCATGACCATCTGTGTTCAACAAAGGTGAATTTGCGCTAGAAGAAGGGCTTCTAGGACAACAATTGGAATGCACAGCCCCAGAGGATATTCTCAAGTTCACAAGACTATTGAGGAAAAAGAACAAGGTTCCCCCAGAAAGCTTCCTAGGACAAGAGCTTTGAAGCTGCTTCCTAAATAGAATAGTACAGACAAGTCACTTAGCTGTTCTCAAGGTGAGACTTGATGAAGCCACACATCACAGTAGACTGAACATAGTAAAAGTGTTGCTCTCTATAGTGCACACAGTGGCTTTTCAATTTCATGCCATAGAGGCTTGATGCCTTAGGTCCTCAAATACTCACAGACTACGCCATGCATTTAAGTAAAAAAGGATATTTGGGCTGTACCTGCATTGAAATTGCTCTATATTGAGGGGAAAAAAAGATGCAGATTTTGGTTTTACTTTATTCCAGTAAATTCTCTCTGACACAGTTTCTTTTGTGCCTTCATAACTTGACTTTTCTGAGGCCCTCTGGTAGGTAATCTGGGACAGTGTTGTAAGGTACAGCAGCTTCAAGATAACTTAAAGCCAGGAGTCCTGAGGACTATTCTGAGAGCTGAGGACATCTCTAGCTTAGTAAAACAATAGATACACCCCTGTGGTGAATGGGAGGTGACAAAAGGGACAGAGTAAAAGCTCTGCTAGTTTTGGGTTTCCTTTTTTTACTGCTTTATATTTAATCTTATCATGGAAGGAACAAAAATCAGCTAATGAGGAAAAATGGTATTCCTCTCAAAGCTGCACTGAATTTACATCTGTACTCTAGGATTGCTTTGCAATTCCAGACCTTTGCACTAATGGTAGGCTTGAGAAGAGAGTTCAGTCCACCATCACCAGTCCAGACTGAAGAACTCCTACTTACTTTCCTAATCAGAAACAGCTCATAATCCTCATAGATCTCCTGGCATCATGCAGATGTAGAGCATGCCTCACATTTCAGAAACTCACTGAGGATTTACTTAATTACTAATTAAAATCTCATTTGGTTATGATTCTATGACATGCTGGAGGAAGCATCAAGTTTCATTGTGAACAGTAAATTTAGACACTCTGAAGACATTCCATCACCTAAAACAAAACCAACAGTCCAAAGAAAGAAGACTGTATCATTATGTATCGTGTTACATTACAATTCAGATGGGATTAACTAACTTTGTTTCTGTTCTCTTCAACAGTATAATGAAGCATGCTGGCAGTGCTAATTACTGTTTGTTAGGGCTATTTATGCAGGGTACATCTTTGGTGTAGTTCCAGTGAATTTCTGATGCATCTTTGCCTTTGTAGATTTCATTTTTCCCTGCTTTGGCTTAATGCAACTAAAAATGATAATTTTGTGGGTAGTCACTGCACAGTGAACCACATGCTAATATTTATATCCAAAGCAGCTCATATCTTCAAGGAATTAGCAACTGAAGTGTGCTAATTTCTATCTGTGGCTGGAATTAGCTGCTAGATACCCATCATGTTTGTCTTTTTATATAGGCCCACAGAACTGCAAGCATCAAATTGATATTGCATCAGAATAAAGCAGCCCCCTCAGATGTCACTTGCTGGGTTCCTTATGCGGACTTCATACAAGTCACTTAGTCAAGATGCATTCCATTCTTCTGCTACCCTTCTCCACACTCCCCCAGTGTATATAGCACCGTGCTCCCCATGCCAGGCCATGGCATCTTGCTGGCTGCAGTCATACCAGTGAGGGGACCGAAGGAGCCTTTGCTGACTTTCAGTCCTTATTGATACACAGTGCTTCAGAAAGCACGCAGTATGCTTACTGCCATGCACTAAGTGCTAGGAAGTAAACTATGTGGTCTAGCCCCAGTAAGTTTAAATTAACATTTCCACATAGTACAAACACTTGCTGCTTTTTATATTTTTGCAGCAAGTTATTTCTGTAAACTCTTTGGATGGGTATGGAAGGAAAGTACTTTTGAAAATGTGGAAAACATATAAAACTCCTCCAAATACCCTGCAGATTTTAACAGCCCACACATGGACCAACTCCATTTCATTGCTGCTGCTTGCAGTGGAAAGCAGCCTGCAGGCTCAGGCAGCCAGAGTCCAATCCTCACAACAGTGTCACTGTTAAGGCTGGGGAAATCACCCCACAGTCACAATGAAATCATTGGCCTCATACCACAACAGTCACAGCAATGATATATATTGAAAGCAGAACACAGGTTTTCATTTTAGAGACCCCTAAAAGCTTTTCAATGTCTGTGCAGACCTGGGGAATCACTTCTAAACTCATAAAACAATAGGCTTAAATTTCTTGGTTCACTTTTAGAATACCCATAAAGGCAGTCAATCCTACAGAGGTCCAGAAACCATTTGAGGAAAAACACTCAGCTAGAAGGAAAGATGAGGTAATGTGTGGGAAGTGCAAAACAAGAGTCCCTGATAGCTTGTGTTGATGGAGTAGCACAAGCTAGCAGGGGTCAGGGGTGCCCAGCCTTATCATGCATGTATCAGGCTTGCTGCTCCTACTCCTACATGCCTCTTCATCCTGGAAAGCTACAAAGGAATACCACCTTTCCCTAGGAGTTTTTGGGAGGCTCAGCTGGGGACTAAGCTCCTCAAAACAGCCGAAATCACCCAAGATCTCTCTGCTTGAACCAGAGACAGCTTCAGAAATGCCTCTCAGGAATAAGAACAACCCTGGTGCAGGGGAAAGGGCTGCCTGGTGTGATGTGCTCTTTTATAGAGCTGACCCCCAGGGCTGACAAGGCAGCAAGGGCCCTCAGGGACCACCAGAAAGCTTCCTGAGGCACAGACACTCCACTGCAGCATTTATCTGCTGTAAGCAATCATAGACTCTGCCAGAAACAACCTGTAAACTTTCTTCTTCCTAAAGAGCTACATTACGTGGGCTCAGATCTGTTACACCAAACCCTCCAGCAGCACTTGTGGAATAAATCTTCCTAAAAGCAGCCACCCAGCTAATTTCTGATGCTTATGCAAAAGCATACATTCAGATAGGATATTTCATCTCTACTTACACTTCATCTTCTTATTCCTCTTCCGATTAACTAACATGTTATTGTCAGTATTTCAAGCAGCTGTCTAGTCAGTGGTGATGTACCCTTTGCAGGCAGAATGGATCCTCTGGCAGTGCTCTATCAGTAGTTTGCATCAAAGGAGCTTTCAGTGAAGTTCTCTCTTACAGCTCTCCTGTCATGTCATGTACCTGTGATCCTTCAATTCTGCTCTCTACTCTCCTGTCCTATTTGTATGTAGTATATCCTGAAGCTCACTGAAATAATATTAAAACTGGGGGTTTTTATTATAAATTAAAAATGCTTTTAAGGTTTTTGAAGGGCTCTGTATTCCCATCCCTGAGCTCAGTAATTTACCAGGACAGATGCTGTGCAGGCAGCCAAAGGAAAGCTTTCTTCAAGCTCTCTTCAACATTCTTCAGCATTCAGGTGCTCTTCAAGCACCTGAACATCGCATGGAAGGATGCAAACATATCCTCTATGGTGTCTCAGATAAGACTGCTAATAAGAAATACCAAAACTGCCTACGCTCATTACACCGGTCCTCTTGGAAATGGACTGAAACAAACTTATTCCAGAGCAGCCATCAGACTCTAAATCCTTTCAGTCACTACAAGTTCTCAATACTGTTTGACTAAATATTCCATAGCAAGTTGTCCAGGTTTACTAGCACATTCTTTCAAAACGGGTGTGTGCGTGTGCGTGCGCTGTTTTTTGGTTTGGTTTTGGTTGGGATTTTTTTTAATCCTACAGAGTGAAAATTTTGAAATTTTAGCAATGTGAAAGGAGGGTGGGAGGGGGCTAAATTAGCAACGGCTCTGTGCGCTGAGTTTCAGCTTTCCAGGTCAAACACTTCACAGCAGTACAGGAGCTCTAGGAAAGCTCCTGCCTCCACTGAGCAATGTTTCTGGGCAGATGAGTAAAGTAACGTTCTCTCACAGTGAGGGAGGTGGCCAGATTGTTTGCCCTAATGAATGTCTCTGGCAATTTTACTATGCTAAATTACAGCAAGGAGTTCTCTACAATCTCACATTGCTTCTTCCAGCTACACAAAACACTCACAAGTAACCTCCAACATTTCTTCTAGTTCCATAAGGCCACAGAATTATTATTAGGGTGGAGAATGCTTATGAGGGGACATAGCTGTTTTTAATGTAAACAGCCAACTCATGTGCTCCATAGCAGAACAGCATGTCTACACATTCCTTCCCCTTAGACTGGTTGTGAGATTTTTCTGCTTAACACTTAACACTGTTAGTATTTGGGGTACAGCTGCAAAAATAGCTCTGTTTCTGGCAGGCTGGTTGCATCACTCAGAGCTGCTGCCACAAACCTTGGGCTGCTGTTCTTAATTTGGGCTATAATGCATCTTCAGTGCTGGCCTTTTGCAGAGGAAGATGGAAGAGCTGCCTTTTCTCCACTTTCCTCAGCAAAAAAAAAAGCCCATAACAGACAAAGTTGTCTGTGCTGTGCTGAGGAAGCCAAATTACCATGTAATGAGACCAATAAAGGGCAGATAGACTTGTCTGAGGCTTGAGTCCATATAGATGAGGAGCTAATTGCATGAAGATAGACACTTGCTCCTCTGCTGACCTCACATAGTCCCCCAGGACACGTTTGTGTGATCCCAAGGGTACTCCATCAGTACTAGGCTTCAGTGCAGTGAAGCAGCAGCAAAGACTCCATTTCGGGTGCCCACATCCCACTGAAGGCAGTGCAGCAGCTACTGTTGGACACAGAAATACAGCAAGGGCCAACAGTGAGCAGGTATGGCTCTGCAAGAGCAGTGAGAAAGGACTAAAGCAGCTGGCCGTGTCCCTGGATTTCTGTGTTGGACTTCATGCTTCTGAAGCCCTACTTTTAAAAGGCTCTCACTTTACCAGTGCAATCCCATAGCCTGAGAGAGGTGCAGTCAGAGCTCTGCAATCATCCAGACTCTGTTTTCTTCAAAAGAAGTGCCATTGCATTACCACCCATGAAACTAAAAGCAGAAAAGGAAAAACTCTACATATGCAAATGGTTATGCATAACTGTCTAAAGTTCGTAAGAGATTGCATGGAAAATAAACATGGAAAATTCACAGATTTTCAGCATGACTCAGGGGCCATCCAAACAGTAAATGTGACTCACGGACTGTGTAGGCACATACAGGTATGTGGGTAGGATTCTGGAAGCCATATGGTTTCCTGCAGGAGCTGAATATCAGCACAAGTGGTGGGGGGGAGAAGAAATGTGACGTTTTATCACATAACAAGCTACTTAAGCACTGCATGTCCAAGAATTGCTCATGGAGCAGAGCCTGGCGAGGGCTGGCTTCCATCAGCACTGCAGAATAGCATGGCTTCTCTAACAAATGAGATCTATTTAGAGGAAACTTTTTGGAGCACAATGAAATTTAAGGGGGTGAGAGGCAATTATATTCCAAAATAATTTGGTTTTGTTGAAACTGGTCTTTGAAGAACTCCCTATAGGAGGCTGCAGCCTGGCAAAAGAGGGGTACTACAGGGGACCCTGGCAATATTTGGGCTGTAGGAAAGCAGCTGGAAGCCATTTCATCTGAACTCTAATCATGTTTAAAAATGAGCAGCCAAGCTTGGACCCAGAGCAAGACACCTACCCCATGGAGCCAAAGGAGTTGTACCTGCTTTGCCCCATGTAAGTGTGCTATGAAATATGTAATTAAACATCCAGGTGAACTTCTCCAGTCAAAGAACAGGAATGCTGCCGTTTTCAGTTCCTGGCACTGAACAGTGCACACACCCACGGTCCACTGAGGATAAGGGAAGTCTGAAAAGCTGCTATATCATCAGGAAATTCAATACCCCTGCCCGAGCCACAGGAATTTACAAGGTTGTTTTCCCTCAGGGGGAAGAAACAAGGAGGTAAAACAGAGACATGGATTTTGTGACTTTACATGAGTAGCACAAGCCAGGGCAGACATCCATCAATCAAAGGGGAACTACACATGATAAATATACACAGTCCCTTCTTATTTTACATCTGCAGCCTGTCATTTATTTCATGAAAGACAGAAGTCCATTACAGAAAGGTGGGTGGTTTTCCCCCTATAAGTCTTCTTACAGCAAGTCATTCCTTCCCTCCAAAGCCCATAAAGAAATTGAAAAGGAAAGGGGTAAATAGCAATTACAGGTTATGGGACTCAAGTGAAGAGTATTTTTCTTTTCTTAGGTCAAAGTCAGTATCAACGCAATATACATCTGATGTATGTGGTGCGTTTACTCCTGCCCATTCAGTCTCAAAACGGACAGAAGCAAGAAACAGGTAAGGAAAGCAGAATGGATTCAAGCTTATTTTGTCAGCCAAAGGTACCTAAGGCCAGGAGGCTTGCATTCTGCTTTGGGCTTGGATCTCATGGATGCTGGGTGTGTGGAGATGAGACTGAGCTGATCTTACCTATGCTCACAGCAAACCTGACCTGCTACACAGCTAGGTAACACTTCCTCAGCACAGTGAGGGTTTTACTTGGAGTCCCTTTTCAAAGAAAATTTCCACCAAAAATGGGCACTGTTTTGCCTGAAAGCATCAAAGTCCTGGAAAAAGTCTGTGTAGTGGGATGCAAATCTCCTTTTGAGATCTGTACTTAAAGAATTACTCTGGAACATTTGACCTAGGGCACAGCCTATTGTCTGTGGCTTTCACAGTGATGGAAAGCCCTCTTCTCACCACAGGGGAGGCATCCACAGATAGTGTCTATGGAGCTATTCTGCTTTTGGGGTGAGAATTTTGCTGATAAATACTTACAGATGTGGTAATACACTACTGTCAGCGCTGCTTTTAGATTATAGCAGATTTGTTGAAGGAAAAGAGACAGAGACAACCAGCTTGATCTAACAATACATAAGAAAAACTGGAATAACAGAAATAAAACACTAGTCTCTGAGCTGTCAGAACATCTATGCTGGTATGGGAACAGGCAGGAAAACAGCACGGGTAAAGCAGGTTACAAGAACTGATCACCCACTAAAGTTTACTTGCAAAGCCATTTGGAAAGCATGGACACTGAATAGCAAGTTCCATGTTCAGAAACTGATTAGAGTGCTTGTGTACTATCTCCTGTTGGCCAGTGCAGGAGCAGTGTTATCTGCTTTCAAACATATTGCTAGTACAATTTTAGCTGGAGTCTTTGGGTACGGTGCTGCTCCATCTTTTAGTTAGGGGATATAGACAATATGGATTAGAGAGTCTCATCATCCTAGACAACTGTGATCCCCCTATACCTTGAAATTTCAGGACAATTGAGGTAAAAATGGCAATATTTTCTCACCTTCCAGAAATCTGGTGGCTATGCTTAGAGAGAAGCTGTCTCCCAGTGGTGGGCAGGGAGGGACAAGGGCATTACTTATCTGTAGGAGTATTTCTGATGTGGGGGAGAGATGCCAGCACTACCTCCACCTCCATGTGTGCAAGCACCCCTTGCCACAGGTATCAAAACATATTCCTTGCCCCAAAATGGACTGCCTCCTGGCTGCCATTCTCAGGCACATTGCAGGTGACCTCAGCCATCCACCAGCTAAGCCAGTTTATATACAGGCACAACAAAACTGAAGCAGGCAGTTACCAGCAATGTGTGAACTGAGTGCAAGCTCTTATGCAGGTCCTACCTCCGTTTGACTGTGGCTGATGCACTTCATGTTCCATTCTTGACTTCACAAGAGCAAGCCTTTACAAACAAGTCAAGCACTACTAAAAAGACAAGCCCTGTAAGGCTCACGTAGATTTTATATGCTAATCTTTCCCCAGAATCAGTGATTCAATTAATTTTAATTTAACATAATAAAGATGTCTCTGTAAGAGCTTGAACATAACTGATCATGAAATAAACATAATCTAATTATGTCTCAGATACTGCAATTATCTGCACAAGCAGCTGGCTGGTCATCTGGATCCCTGCCTTCACTGGAGGGGCAGAGCACTGAGCCCTGCTTCAGGGATGCCACATTTCCTAAGCAATGAGCCAGATAAGATCCTTTGTCCCAGGGGGTACAGAACCCCCTCAGTCCAATGGAGGGGGTCTCAGTACAGCATCACAGCCCAGGAAAGGCAGGGTTGGATGGGCAGAAAAGATGTGCTGAATTTCCTTTTAAAGAAGTTTAGTAGGTCTCTGGATGAAGGCTCTGGCGCAGAGCATATTTGTAGGTGCTCTGTCCATCCTGAGGAAAACTGAGAGAAATGCCAGGTTAACGTAGATCCCTGTGGGATCTGCAGGGAGTTCAGGCTTTCCTGTACCTCACTGCTACAGAGAGCTGTCCCAGTTATCCACTCATCCTATGGAGGTCAGCCTGGCATGGGGTGGCGGAAGCCAAGTTTGCATGCAAAGGTGACATGGCACAGAACATATTTCTGTAGGACTCCATTAACTCCAGGTTATTCACCCCTGCACTTCCAAGGGGTGACTTTGGCTTGGGGAAGAGAGTCCTCCAGGCACCTCAAGACCTGCTTCTGTGCAGAAAACAAGCTATGCAAGACATACGCAGCTATGTGCACTGTGGAAAGGATCAGAAGACCCTGTGATGTGGGCTGAAGATTTCTCTTGTAACCTCCGTGGCAAGTTAATTGTTGTTGATTACAAACCCAGTGCAGTCTTCTCGATTTGCAACACAGAACTACAGCCACTTAAGAGAACAGCCCTGCCTCCAACTCCTCAAGCACAAAATTCTTGTGTTATTTAACAGCATGGTACAAGGCTGTTTAGGAAACAAATAGCAAGTAGATCTGGTAAGGACCAGAAGGGATTGAGAAGCAGATAATAGCTACCTGCTTAGTAACAAGAGGTGTTACACTCCATTACCTCTTTAGTGGTGGCTGCTCTCTTTTATGAAGATAGGTCTCTGCTGTGCTAGGCAGTGCATGCAGAAGAGTGGCTGTACAATGCCCTCATCTTGTGCTCTCTTTCTACTTTTGTTGACGCCTGCCAAGGACCCCATGGGGCCAGCTGAACCTCTGGGCTGTTTCACATCTATACTGCAGGAGCAGCCTAATCCCTTGTCACTGGTAGGGCAAGGAGCAGCAAAGAGGCAACCTAAGAGGCAAAGTGACTTGACCAAGGTCACCAGCAGACCAGCAGCAGAGTTGCATTTGAGGTTCCATTGAAATGAGTGACCATGACCTGGACACAGTGCCCCGAACTTGCCATAGGGCAGGAAAAGCTCATTTGTCACTGGATGCAGAAGTTGCTAGCCTTTCTGCAAAACAGCTGACAGCCTCTGGAACAGGGACAGAACAGGAGAGCGCTCCTCACTGAGAGCCTGCATCAGCCCTGCAAGGAGGAGACAGAAGATGTGGTAAGGCCAAGCTGGTACCCTGGACATATGATCAGGCAAGCTCTATGGGACACCTCCACACCATCTCATGAATAAAGTAATTCCCTATTGCCAAGAGAAGAACCACCATATCTGTACATGATGCTCAATTTAACTTTTTCTAATTCTAACACAATAAAGTGCAGCACATAACTGCTTTATGTAACACATACTCAAAAGTGGGGTTTGTAACAAATCTGAGTTTTACATTTTCCTTCATTTAAATGGTATGATGTTGCATACGCAACTCCAATGTGCCTGCCTTCTGACTAAGCTTATATTGCCCCTTCCCAAAGGAATGGGAGCAAGAGCAGCTCTTCTGAGCTGCAGATTTCTTTGTGGCTGTCCCTGATGGATGATGGTGACATAAGCTGGCTGTCTTGGGGATTTCACGTAAGCTGAAGCTTGGAAAGCTGAGCTACACAGAAGCGTCAAAGCACACCCAGGAGCCCAAAATAGGAAGGAGAAGGAGGCGCGTGGACTGAAGTGGCTCAGAAACACTAGATCTGGACAGCAGATTAAATATAAATTGCTGTGAATGTAGGGTTGGTCTAAACCAGCTCCAGCAAGACAGGGATGACATGTCCTGTGGTGTACTGCAGGTATAGAGAACAGAGTGCTCATAAATAAAAACAAGGCCTGTGAATATCTCCCCTCATCTCCCTGCAACCAAAGCAAGAAATCCCAAATCAAACCCTAGGTCAGTTAAAAGCTATCAGTACCAAAAATAGTTTGGGGCAGTGGAAAAGTTTTGAGGCAGCAAAATGCTGGGTACAGTGATCAGAAAGGAAAGAAGCCAAGTGAGTACAGGAGGACCTAGTGACCAGTTATCTCCTATGCTATCTAAGGAATCAGGAGTGACACCGAGATCCAAACAAGGCTTGGATGGACTATGCAGGATTTAAAGTACACTTTCAGTCTCAGTTACAGTCACACTACAATTACTGCAACTGGGAGCAAAGGTATGGGGATGCAGAGCCAGCCCCTTTTAGGAACAGATTGCCAGCCTGTGCTGAGAGAAACAGCATTTGTAAGTCTACTTTTCTTGTACACTGCTCAAAACAGTTCTGGCCAGTTCCCCCTTCCATGTGGCCAGGTAACAATGCAAACTACCAACCTACTGATTACAGCTTCTAGGTGTCATTCAGAAAAATCATAATGCCTGTATATGAAAGTTCTAGCTTTGACTTGCTAATATACCCTCATGTAGGTGAAGCTAAGGCAACAACATATTGGTGTTTTATGGATATGTGTGAAGAAGGCAGGGAAGCAATCACTGAACTGCTGTTGTCATGTTCAGGAATCATAGAATCATAGAATAGTTAGGGTTGGAAAGGACCTTAAGATCATCTAGTTCCAACCCCCCTGCCATAGGCAGGGACACCTCACACTAAACCATGCCACCCAAGGCTTCGTCCAACCTGGCCTTGAGCACTGCCAGGGATGGAGCACTCACAGCCTCCCTGGGCAACCCATTCCAGTGCCTCACCACCCTAACAGGAAAGAATTTCTCCCTTATATCCAATCTAAACCTCTCCTGTTTAAGTTTGAACCCACTACCCCTTGTCTTGTCAGTACAGTCCCTAATGAAGAGTCCCTCCCCAGCATCCCTATAGGCCCCCTTCAGATACTGCAAGGCTGCTATGAGGTCTCCATGCAGCCTTCTCTTCCACAGGCTGAACAGTCCCATCTTTCTCAGCCTGTCTTCGTATGGGAGATGCTCCATCCCCTGATCATCCTTGTGGCCGTCCTCTGGACTTGTTCCAACAGCTCCATGTCCTTTTCATGTTGAGGACACCAGAACTGTACACAATACTCCAAGTGAGGTCTCACAAGAGCAGAGGGGCAGGATCACCTCCTTCGACCTGCTGGTCACACTCCTTTGGATGCAGCCCAGGATACGGTTGGCTTTCTGGGCTGCAAGCACACACTGCAGCCGGCTCATGTCGATGTTCTCATCAACTACCACCCCCAAGTCCTTCTCTGCAGGGCTGCTCTGAATCTCCTCTTTGCCCAACCTGTAATGACTGGCAGGTTTCAGGAAGAGGAAGTGTTCATCTTCCCAGAAGAACTGTATGTGAACAGCGATGAGAAATACTGTCAGTTCACTGCTGAATCCAAAACAACACCTTCACCTTTAATCTGCTGCATTTTAAAAAGCATTAGTCAGACTAGGCACATGACGCTGGTTACCCCAGAAGGAACAGTAAGTAAAGCTTAGAGGAGGCACTCGAGCATGATGTATAGCCTATAAACTGCTTAGGAAACTCTAAGTCAAAACCCACAAAATCCTTCATCTCCAACACCCTCAGGAACAACAGAACTGACAACCAGCTGCACAAGAAGCTGACACACATCCCAAGGTCAGAACACAGTGCAGTTATCACCTCATCCCTGTGCAGCAGAGCAAATGCCCCTGCAGAAGAGTCCCACCACCACAGGCACTGGAGCACTTCAACATCTTCCTTGCTTCTGTTTCTACATCAACACGCAATACCTCCCAGACCTGCAGGACTACACGCATGTCCTATTCTATGTATCACAGTCAAATCTGCACTCTGTGGTTCAATGTCTCTGAGATCAAGGCAATTTGTATCTGGATGATATCCTATGTAACTAGGCAGAAATAGATGGTCATGAAAGCATTGTAGAGAAAATAATCCTAGTAGAAACAGGCGGAGCACTCCCAGCAAGGAGCTGATTCCTGCCTGGTGCCTCTGTTGGGGATGGCTGGATGCAATTCCCTTTGCAGATCAACTTCATTCATATGTAAATCAAAAGATGGTTCAAAGGCTTCTGTTGAATTCTTGATTCCCCCTGACTCTGGCTTTCAGTTTTCCCCCTTTATGCCAACAGCTTAGTCAGAAGTCTCTTAAATCACTGGAAAACATCTCAATTATATAATTAACTAGAATGTGCATATCTGCAAACCATGACAAGGGAAGGCTTTGGCTGCCCAAATTTGACAGCATGGAGAGACCTTTTATGCTATTAATTTTTAGCTAAAGCTGAAACTAGCTGTGCTCCCCTCTGCCAGTTCCTCCAAGGGCATGGCAGCCATGTGTGCCTACACAATCGCATGCATCCATGGCTATGTGGGGAGGTTTGAATCCCTTCCCTTAAAAGAAGGAATTGCACAGGGGATGGGGTTTGCATGCTTAGTGGCAACTCGCCAAGCCCCAGAAATGCTGTGTTCCCCAGGCCAGGCTTTGCAGGAGTGCCCCATCACCTGATCCATGTGAATAAACCTTTCCCTATTTAAGTTTCACACTCTGCTGATGGACCATGAACTGCTGAGCCCCAAATGAAAGGGCAGGGCTGATAGAGGCAGTAGAGTGAAGGAGTTAAGCAGTCACCAGCCAAGGGCTGTGAAGAGAACAGGGATTTATCTGCCTGGGAAGCAGAGACAAAGATGAGTACAGTTATGCAGGCAGCGTGAAGGGAATGTTTAGAGACAGGAGACTGAAATGCCACTAGATATACATAACCCTTGAGAGGGACATATGGTGATGGCTGCCTCAGCATATAGTGCCAGTGAAAATGGAATGGATAAAAATAAATTATCAATTGAGCATATGTATAATTTAGACCAAACCTCTAAACATAGGTGTGATTCCAGATTCCCAATTCCAAAATGCAAATTGATCAGCTTCAGGAAATGAGGAATTAGCAAAGCTGAGGAATTGAGGAATTCGAGGACCAAAAGTGGAAAAAAAGCTCTTAAACTGCTCTAGGACTTGTATCTTGTGTAAAAGGGTTAAGTTCTGGGGGAACACTGCAAGCTCAAGTCTCCACCACCTCAGAAGAGTAGTTGGAGCACTCAGACTCCACATGCAATGCACAGGGAACAAAAGCAAAAGTACCAATACATGACAAGTCAAAAACCATTTTGTTATCACCTCCAGCAATCCTCAAATCAAACAACACCTCCCAGTAGGTATTAAACAAACAGAAAAGTTTAGTCAACTGTATGAGAAAAGGTAGATCAAAGAAAGGAGGAGGGAGGGTCTTTTTATAGAGAAAATAGGGTAAACACTTATTTTGGGATGGCCTCAGGTTAAGTTAACTCTTTGCTTTACTTTTCAATAGGAAAACAGTAATGTTGGATATGAGGTAAAAGACAAGATGGATAATATGATAGATATTATAGATAAATACTGTAATTGGTCATTGATTTTTTTTCAGCCCAGAGCTGGGGTTTTGAGTACTCAATTAGAGTGGGCTGACACATAAAGCTGCAGCAATAGCAGTATTTGAGCATAGTCTGGGACATTATCATATGGCTAGGGAAATACAAACCGATATCTGTACGTGAGAGAAGTGATGAGGAAAGACTGAGGCCCCATGGTCTAACTGCAGCAGAAAGATAAATCTTAAAACAGCTTTTGAAATAGTACAAGATAAAGAACACAATAACAAAATATGGACTTTACAAAAAGAAATTGTCAGATTTTGTTCTTTTTTCCTTTGAAAGCTGGAAGAAGCTCCTTAGAGCTGATCCCTTCAGCCTTCAGAGAAGCAGCTGATCAAAGGGAGATTAGCAAACTGAAAATGCACCTGCTGAAAGACAAGATACAACGTAGGGAAGGACTGGCTACAAAGGAGGCATTACTACCACGGGTCCTTAAGAGTCTACCCTTGAGTTCGATATTTTCTTGTGCCAAAGATGTAAACAAATGAAATTTGCCCTTGCCACCTGCATGTAAGAGAGCTGGATTAATTTCAGCAGACACTAAGGAGAGTACCGCCAGAGGAGGGTACAGCCTGCTTCAGCAAGGACTGAATGGCTGGATAGATCAGGCTTCAAAAGCTAAACCGGAGACCACTCCTCTCTAAAACAGACCAGAAAACATGCACAAGAGAAGAAACAGGTATCTCAGCCACCAACAGCAGCAGCACAGGCTGGCTGGGGTACGCCTGGCATGCGTTAGTCCTTGCACTGTTGGGGCAGCTGTGACAAGAAGCCAAACTCATTTCCAGATCAAAAGGGATTCACTTGTGAAGAGCAGCAGACAGGGCAGGGTAGTGAGTGCAGCTACATGGAGTCACCTACACTAGGCAAGTCATCCCATTCCCTAGAAACACGCAGCTCCTCTGTTTTGCTGCCTGCTTTATTCCACCTGTGCTTGGGCAGAGTTTCACTTCAAACTGCCATAGTACTGGTACATCTGCAGTACCTGCCATACTGCCCAGTGCTGCTGGGGCAGACCCATTGGTAACAGCAGGTCCCCCTGGAGCAGCAGCTCCCAAGTAGTTTGGGAACACTTCTAGCAGCATTAGTCACTGCCCTTATCCTGACACATTCTGGGCCGTCTGGCCAAGTTAGTGACACAGACATTGCTTCACAGTGGTCAAATCTCTCAGCTCGTAAAATAGTAACTTGAGTTTCCTGCCTTTCACAAAGCCAGGAGCCCTTCAGTATCCAGCTCATTCATAGAAGATAAAGATCTCTTGGCACAGGCTCTTTCCTCACTTGTAGGTTAATTTCATTGTTCAGGCTCTGCAGGGCATTTAATACATCTATCTGCTGTTAATTTCCAGTAAATTTTGTGACTGATGTGGCTGGGTACCAGCCAGGTACTGCCAGTTAAGGTGTGCATGGGGTTCTTCACTGGCATGTCCATTTTCTCTCTTATCTCCCATCCCAGCAACACTCCATGGGATTGCACAAACCCTGCCTGTCATTCTGCCTCTTGCATCTATGATCTGCCTTGTCCACCACTGAAGGCACATTCAATATTTTGCAGCATCAAGGAAGTTAATGACTTATTAACGAGGGATGGGAACAGCAATGGGACCCAAATGGTGGGTGTAGAAGGTAGCAATGGCAACTGCTCCCCGAAACTGCGTGTGCCTGCAAGTACCAAGAGTGCCTGGGCCTTCTGGTTTTCCTTCAGGACTGTGCACAGCAGTGGTTAAAGCCAGCCAGCATCAGGTGTGTCCTTGTGTTCTGCAAGACAATGGCACCATTCCTGTGAAGTCAGCATGGTTCAAAGAAATTTACCAGCCCAATTTTAATTAAAATTATAAACTAATGAACCAGGTTCCCAAGGGACAAGGCAAAACGTCCCTCCCTGAACTTTCACAGCAAGGCTAATTGCATAGACAGAAAATTAACAATCTGTGCTTTGGAACAAGTGTGGGAACCATGCAGAGATCTCTGCTTCACCTTCAAAGGCCAAACTTCCCAAAATGCTTGCACACCTAGTCTTTCCCTCATGATTTGCTACAGATATTTACTAGTTACTTCCCATCACTACTTAATTAACATGGTCATACAGACTGTTCAGTCCTCATCCTAAAGCTGTATCCCCTTTGCAGCTATCATTTTACTTCCATGATTCTGCAGAGCTCATTTAAACCTTCTGCTGCCTGCTAGTGGTGTAGTGCTTTTGTGTCAGGCTAGTAAATGAAAAGCCTTTTACTACAGTAACTCAGCCTTACACAGAAGCGTAGTTAGTCATGGATTTGCCTTTGCAATTCGTAATTACAGAACTGAGCCTAAAAAAGCACAGTCCTACGAAGGACATCAATATGCAGAAAGGGTTTTGATCCAAATGGGGCCATTCTGCATGCCCCTACATCATTCTGCATCTGTCCCTACAGTACCATGGCAATAGTGAGAGCTGGAGCATACCCGTTGCTGGTTTTTGCTCCACTAGTACTTTTAGAGGCTGAGCATTATAATGCAGTGCTAAATAACAGCAATAATTAAAAAAAACAGGCCTCTGCTCTATTAGGCAGCTACAAGGACACCTACCACTGCTCAACCAGTTGGATTTCTGTCAAGGCAGCATAGAGCTCTTGCACTGCTCCTGCAACTATGAGCTAGTAATGGCCAGAGTTCTGCAACTTCTCTGCAAAGCCTTGCTAGTAATACTGGCACCACCACCACTCTCGGGAAGGAGCTTTCCTCAGCCTTTCCTGGTGTAGCCCACACAAGTCTCATCAGGTCTCGTTGCACAGGGCAGAAATGGAGATGCTGTGTTCACTTTACAAAGCTGATAGGAGATTATCCTCAAAGCCTGAGCAGCAGGTCATTTTGCCTGAGGGAAGCTCTGGTCACCAAGATCTGTGTGCCTGTAGGACCTGACCCTCAGCTACACCTGCCTTCAAGCTATTCAGTCCAAGCATCAAGACCAAGCTCTCACCCAGGGCTGGCTATGCCTGTGATACCACAATAGCATTAGCTCTCCCAGGTAAATGAATGAAATCATGCCGAAACACATATATTAATTCTGCTCCCAATCTATAAACCCAGAATGTGGGACAAGGTTTTCCACCTCCTGAGCCCTACCTCTTCGTAACACCCCAGTTACTGCTGTCATGGTCACAGTGGAACTGCCAAACAGCTGGGAAAACAACAGTTTTGGAAAGGATGTAACAGCGATTGGAAGAGCATGAGCTTGCACTGTGACAATACTCCTGACTTGACAGAGTGCTAGCTACAGACCTAGGGAGGTATCAAAGCAGAGACATCGCTGTCCCAGCCATTCCTGCAGAGCAGCATCTGCCCTTCAGGAGTCCTTGAACAGAAAGGCAGAGAGGAGCTGAAGAGTGCCAAATGACTTCAAAAGGCAAATAATACAAGGAAGCTCAGCATGTATCACCTCTGCATTTCTGAAACGCACTTGTTGCGGGCAGTCATGGGACAAGGGATGGACTGTCCCATCTGCTCTGCCTGGGCTCCCTGGGGACAAGGGGGTAGGGGGGAAGATGAGCACTTCACAAGAAAGCTGTTACTACAGCAACAGCAAGCGCCAGAAATCAAAGCGAGCTTCCCCCTTGTCCCCATACAGGCCTGAACCTCTCTCCCAGAAGGCTAGGGTGAAGGGAAAAATGGAGATTTCAGCTTTGTTCCTAACCCTGTGACAGGCTTTCTTACCCTTAGAGCAGCAGTTACAAACTCTGCTTGCAAGAGAAACATTTACTTCTTTTTCAGGAGTCAGTAGGCAGATGCACATGCAGCACTGGCAGCAGAGCAAGGGTTTGTCCAGGGTCATTATGTCCCCTTGCAAGCACCACAGCTTTCTTCTGTCCTGCTGCCCATTAATTCTTACATCACCCATCTTGCACTCTGGAGGAATGACCTTGGCAGAAACCTCTGGAAACATCTGGGTAACAAACTGATCCATGTTTGTCCTTTTTGATAAAAGAACTATCTTGCAAAACAGTAAAAACCCCATTTTATGGAGAAGTTCAGGTTAATGTTTATGTCTCATCTAGTAATTATGTTCACCGCACTGCGTATTTCTGTGGTCTTGGTTTTTATTTCGCATGTGTGCTCTACTCCAACAATGGCTCTAACTCACTGCAGTGCCAGACGAACAAATATCAAAATATTTGTACAATGTCAAACTACTGAGTCTCCCAGAGAACCAGAAAAATATGCAAATAGGTGATTTTCATCAAGTGACCTATTGCTCTGGTGAGAAATGTTTGTGATGTGGAAAGCTATCAGAACCAAGTTTTCATACATAAATTGACATGAATAACTTCAAGTCCTATCCCCAGTTTTCCTTTTAACTGTTGTCTGAAGCAGCAGTTCCTTGGCAAATTCGGTGCAACTTGACTCTGGCCTGTAGTACGTAAGAACAGGTAGAGGAACAGCTTTGAGTTGAATCTGCAAAAGCTTCCCAGTTTACCTCCTACAAGAAACAAGCCAAAAAGGAGGGCCCCATACGTGCATACAATAGCTTTTCCATTGGTTAACTTAAAAACCAGAACAGAATTGTACTAGTTCACAGTGGAATAAGTATTACAACTAGGACCTTGAAAGTCCATTTCATTAAGTAAATGATAATAATGCTTGGAACGTAACACCCATTAAAAGTAAATAAAGGCTTTTTCTTGTTTGCCCAATCCATAGCCTATAGTATACCACTCTGGCTGAAAACATAAGGTCAGAAAACATCTGCATATACAGAAGTATATTAATCTTATTCATGTAGACATTTGTTTGCTGCCGTACCTGTTCATATTTGTGCAGGTACCAACACACCCCTCCAGGTAATGATACACAAAGGAGCAATGCACTGGGGTGTTTTAAAGAATGTCCATATAAATAAGGTTTTACTGGAAGTCAGGATGGTTTTCCAGGTTTATGTATGAACCGAATCCACAAAACAAGGCTTTGTCCTGGGCTGCCAGTCAATTCAGTTGATTTCCTGCCAGTTCTGCCTGTCTAAGGCAATGCAGCTGTGCTGCCTGCAGAGCACTCGGAAAGGCCCTGGACACAGCAGCAATTTCACTGCTGATGGATGGACAGATCATGCTGTTTATCAAGACCTGCGATCATGCAGCAGGTCAGGACAGCCACTGGGCCATGGGCTGCTCTCCCTGGGTGCACAGCACAGCAGGGAAGCTTCCATCAGCTGCGGCTGGAGACTGATGTCAGAATATTTTAGGCCTGGCACCGTGAATGGAGGTAATAGCTGGTATCATCACACAGAAGCTAGAAGTAGGTAGAAAGAGAAGCTTTGTGTGGGTGGTGACAGAAAAACAGCAGATTAAGGAGACAAGGATCAGAATCTGCAAATCACACAAAACCAGTTCCATGTCAGGCAGGGAATAATTAACTTACTCTTTTTTTCCAGACAAGCAGCAGTGGCACTCAGAAACACGCTGTCTGACACCAGGTGAAACTGGACACCCATGAGGGTGTTCTGCTTTGAATTCAGTGGCCTTAGTGCATAATTTTGCCATTCACTGTACATTAATATAGCATTACAGATGGATCCACTGCATATACAAGTCTGCTGGCAAAGACACAGGACTTAGGTAAGGGTCAGTGCCTAGGGAAATGATTCAGGACAGTTCTAGTGACAGACATCAGACCCTGTGACAGCCAGGGGAGTTTGAACACTAAAGGGAGTTATTCCCAAGAAATTTTTTTGTATAAGGATTTACTGGTATTCCTGTTACATTATTAATTCCCTGGGTTTTTTCTTCCACACAAGGCTTTTGCACTATTACATATGTGCAACTGGAAGGGTGGAATACAGGAACAAGACATGAGGGTGGGAAGATTGGGACCAAGTATGTGCCATAGCAAAACACAAACAAAACCAGCCTGCTGACAGGTAAATGTCTCTTTCATGGATCAATACAGGCCTGTTATTTCTGCATTACTGCCTAGGGGTTTTTTGTTTTTGGAATGAGACCTTTTCTGAAGCACAGTTGTATCCCACCAGGAAACCATTTGTGGAGGCTGCAGTGTTATGCAAACCATACCTGCATTTAATGGCTTGGCCATCATCTGGCAATGATCCAGCTGCATTTATCTGTTTTCTGCTGGCTACAGCACTGAGTATAGTTAGTTCTGTTCATCAAGTTGTAAAACAAAAGCTCAGTATTAAGAACCAGAAGTCCCTGACCTACACCTTGCAAGCATGATGCACATTGCCAGCATCCAATCTGAGCATATCCCACCTTCATGTCACATGCAAACCCATCCTTCCAGGCACTGCACCTGCCCCCAGGCCAGCACATGAAGAAAGCAGCAGCTCTTTTCTCTTTATACTTTCAATACAAGAACTCCAGTTTCTGCAGTGCTTGTTCTCAGGACAAGCATGTAAAGCAGGTACATGTATGGGGCTTGGATAGAGGGACAAAAAGGATTAGAGAGATCTACTCAAAAAAGCCAAAATCCAGGAACCGTTACACTTTGCCCTGTATGCTAGGAGCAGAGGTGCAGAGACTCATTGCGTATTTTCACACATGAGAGGACAAAATCATCCTGCATTTAGAAAATGATGTTTGGAGCCTGCTGGTTTTGAAGAGGAAAGAAAATATATATATGTATATTAGAATTCAGACTTTGAAGAAAACCCAAATGCAGGCAGTTATTGTTCCGTCTGTACAGTACTTATTAAATAACACAGTGTCTGCAAATCATAACTTGAGCATTTTCCCTGTCATACAACATGCCAGACCACAGCTGCAGAAAGCCCATTATAAGTGACCAGAGCCACTGGAAAACTATGGAAATAGTGCCTCAGGCTGCTGCAAGGCCCTTTCCTGTGGAACAAATGTTTTGCAATTGTCTATTAATATTGTTCCTTGCTGACAACTGCCACTTCTACATTCTGGGGTTTGTGAAAAAGGCTTATATGTAGGCTGTTCAAAACTCTGAATGCAAATAGAGCAACTTTTCTTCCTCATTCTGATTTATTCATTTCTTTCCCCCCTCTCCTACCTCACACATCAGACATGGAAAAGAATGAGAACTCAGAAGTATGAAAATAATGAATATTCAGGAAACAGGATGCAACATGGCACAGAGGCACCATCACTGGATTCTCCATGTAATAAGGAAGATTTCTTGACTGACATATGCAAGATGCCGCTAGAGTAATGCTTTAAAATATTTTTGCCACTATTGCATCAATACTTCCTGTTATTATAGAGCAGCACTCCACATTACCAGGGATTTCTTTGCAATACCCTCTAACGCATCAAGGGAATGAATAAAAATCTGTGCCCATTTGAATCCTGGAGCTGCAAAACTACAAAAACCTGCGAAGTTTGAGTCTATGTCCAGTTGTTCACCCCTCCCCCCTTCCTTCCCCAGCTGCTCCCTTGAGGGCTCTAACTCATTATGCCCTCCAGTGAAAACTGCCCCTCTCCTGCCTCACAGCCCCATCTGTGACAAATGGTCACCCCCCCCAGGTCTCTGCTCTGCGTGCTGGTGTTCATTGGCACACATGGCTTTTGAATGAGGATGAGCCAAGGCCTTTGAGCCAAATAACTCACACTATGATTTTTGCGATGAATTTTCTAGGCAGTGCACAACAGCAAGCAAACAGATTTGCAGAAGCATGGAAGCAATTAAATCTGAGGTTCAGGGTAGCCTCAAAGCTGATAAAGGGGCGAGTGAAAGATTTCATATGGACAAAGGTCATTCTAAAGTTTAAGGATGCTGGTTTGGATCCTTCCATAGTACCTGGGAGAACACAAACTCAGCTTGCCTATCACACCAGTATCAGCCTTGTCAGTTAGTCCTCATTTTCCCACGCTCTGGAGAGTTAACAACCTTCTCTAGGTTCAAACACCCACAGGCCCTGCCAGGAAATACTCTATTGAAGTTTTATTGTTAACTTTCCCTGCCAAGCATAAGTCTGCCAGCAGTTAGTTCCCTTGTTGGGGCCATTAAAAAGAGTGACACTCAAAGGGGTGTACACTGGAAGGGTCACAAAAAGCTCAGTCCCAGCCTGCAAGCCCTTAAATGGAAGCCCATAAAGACAACTCGGTGTATTGATCTGGTAAAGCCACTTGCAGTCCTTTGGCACCCCACACGCACAGAACAAAAGCCATCCTGCTTTCTGGTTGCATACTGACCAGCAAATGGACATGCATGGTCCACAGTTGCCTTATAGTACATAACTTCCCTGCACCTTGACTGCAGTTAAAAATAGATGTGGCTTTACCATTGGGTTCTTAACTTACACAGCACAGAGCATATAAGCACCAATGGTTTTAATGAGAAGGTATCTGGCAGCAGATAATAGTAGTCAATATAGGGAAGGCAGTGGTCTCACAACTGGACCAAGATAAGCAGAAGTTCTGCGGCATCAGAGATAATTACCAAAGGTTTAAAAGAGAAACATTATTTCCAAGGCCACTGTTTCAACCTGCTTTGCCTGTCAGCTCAGAGCAGGATTAAAGCAGCAGAGCAGGAAAGAGCAGCAGGGGACAGGAGCTAATGAGGATCTGATTCACTGAGCTGGGAGGTGATGGAAATAACCTGGAAATGCCCTGGAAATAACAGGGCATTTTGAAGGGCAAGAGCTGTAATAAAACCAAAACAGCGTCAGGAAACACAGGGATCTTCACCAAGGCAGCAAAAAAAGCAAAACCAAGAGCTGTGCGGAAAGTGACATCCATGTCATCTCATGGTGGCTGCACACGGCACATGCTACCATATACCCCCCCAGACAGCTCTCCTGCTGCCATCAGGTTCTCTTTCCTGCAGGACATGATCTACAGCAATACAGGAGCACAAAGGCAAAACCAGAGACATTTGACAGCAACAGATGTCAGCAAAATGTGGGTGAAGTTTCTGTTTCCACAAGTCTATTGCAGAAACACCATGTCAAGCCGCAGATTTCTTTTGCTGCAATTCGTTATTATTTTGAGCCCCAGCTGTGTTCCCCAGCATCCTTGCTGTCAGCCCAGTGTGCTCCACACCACCTCCTGCGAGCCAGGCTCCTCATGGAGCCACAGTGGAGAACCAGATATGGGGCAGACCTCCCCCACTTGCTGGTAGAGCCGTGCTTCACACCTGGGCAGCAGGAGCATTTGTAACATCAGAAGGCTTTCAGACACATGAGCAAAAACCAGCTTTATACCACCCATGAGAAACTGAAGCACAAGTGTGCACAAAGCAGAGAAATCAAAGACCTATAACCCTTGATGAAGACAGTTCAATAAAAACAAATAAAAAAGAAGGCAATGCTAACTAGTGTGGGCTGCAGAGTTACATCTCCTGTCCCAGTTTGGATGCTTCCAGGACCAGCCTCCCTGGTACCCAGCAATACACCATATCACAGCCCAGACCCCTTGCAACAGTTTCTCTCCTGTGTCCTCCTGGCAAACATCCACCCACAGACCTGCCCATATTCAGCTAATTCACAGGCAACCCATGCCCCAAACCAGCTCCAGCACAGAGCAGGGGTCACCAGCATCCTACCATGCCCAGCTTCCCAGGACAAGAAAAGAACCTCTTGCTCTCCCAGGCAAGGCAAGCACTTGGTAAAGCAACAGGAGCAGGGAAACGTCAGAGCAACAGAGATTTGAGGAAACCTCTTACACAGCAGAATTGCTGGCAGCTCCAGACCACAGGGGCCATTTGCAGCACCAAGAGCTGCCAAGCCACTCTGTGCTGCACAGCCCAGGGAAAGCTGAACCAAGATGAGGAAAAAACTTGCTGGTAGAGTAAGAAGAATGTGCACATTCAGCTGTTGGGGGAGGGAGCCCTGTGAAGTTGCACAGCCCAGAGCTGGATGGAAAGGTGGAACAGTGGCCAGCACTGAGCTTGCAGAGACAATTTACCGGTAAATAACAGTGGGGTTTTTGACCATGCAAACGAGAGCAAGGAAAGAAGTGAGGCTGTGCCACACTGATGCTGGGGCAGAACTAGAGATCTTCATGTCTGTAAGAAGGAAGCAGTTTTTATTTGTGTTCTCTAGAACAACAGTGATGGGCATAGGAAAAGGCAGAGGCTGCTGGAAACAGTTAAGCAAGGAAATAACTACATCACAGGCAATAGGAAAATTCTGAAGTTCAGCATGTTAGACAAGGGGAAACTAGGCAGCAATCACCCTGGAGAACCAGAAGCCAGCACATTGAATCACAAACCTGACAGCAAGGATTTCTAGAAGAGCCATGGACTCACATCACATCAGATGGCTAGGAGAATGGCTTTCCAGGTTAAGCACAGGTAAATTAATCTTGAACGTCAAGGCTATGGTGGATGAACAGCTTCCAACAAAAGGTTTGTGTTATCCTGAAGTTTTCAGGATCTGGGACTATATGGCTAGGGATGAGGGTCTTGTTTTCTGCCTCCTTAGCCCCTCTGCTCTCCCAGAGCTGTCACATCAGCTGTCCCCAGTGCAGGGGCTGAAGGAAGACCTGGGGAAACACAGGGGCACCACTGGCATGAGCAGGGTTGGATGGGACCCAGCTGGTCCAGGTAGGTGCAGAAGAGGTCCAGGCAGGTGCAGAAGAGGTCCAGGCAAGGGGGATGTCTCTGGCACTAGAATACATCTGTGCCCACTAACTCCAGCTTTACACACTACAGAGATGTGTACGTAACGAAGGTTCTGCCCACTGGCTGGGAAGGGGCTGCACACCCTGTGCTTCACCCTCTGGGGGAGAGGGACTTTGCCAGCACTACTGGGCTGCAGCTCCCTGGAGTACTCCCCAAAGAGAGGTAGCACTTTCCTGGCAAGGAACTGAACCTGTCAGGCTCAGGAAGTTTTTGGGATGCAAGATGGGGCAAGTCAAGACTCAGAGATGCATCAAGCATCTCCAGGCTTGTGGCATGGTTTGGGAGACCCAAAAGAAGTAGATAATACCCACAATACAAAGCAGAGCTAAACCCCCAGCCTCAGAGATGGAGCAGTGGAGAGACTTCCTGGAGACACAGAGGGCCTGTTTCAGAGTTTCTTGCAGTACCTCAAGACATACTTAAAACTGCTGAAGTAAAAAGCAAGACTGAAACCAGTGCTTTCTGGCGCACCCTCCACAGGGCACAGCAAGAGGAGATAAATCAAATAACAAGGTCTAAAACAAATTCACTCTTGCAGGATATCTGTATTTATACTGTTCAAAGAGCAACCTTGCTCTGATTACAGCAAAGCATGGTTCAGGGGTACGAAACCTTTCACCACCTCTCCATTACATTAAGATGTGGCAGTTCCACCTCCAGTTACTGTAGAGCCCTCACTCCCACCTTCCATAGTATTTACAGCACTGCATGATGCTGCTGTCATCCTGCTGTGTACTCACCCAACCATCAAACTGGTGATCCAGATAAACCCCCACCAGTCTCACACCTTCACTTATGGAAATAAAACTGAGAGCAGAAGTGATTATATACTAATGGGTGCCTGAACAGCTGGGAGTAAGAGGAGCTGTTTTGGCAGGAACAAATAGATATCATCTGGCCACAATTAAAACTCAGGCTCTAATACTGTTGGGGTTTCTATTTCCCTAAAACAAAATCCCCCGTCAGAACTGTGGGAGCCTGTAGCAGCTTCCATATAGGAATAGCACAGGCCAAGCCCTGCTGTTTATGAAAGGGGTTACATCATCTGGTTGCGTGAGATGATATGTGATCAGATTTGAGGATGCACAGATTTCCTCCTGACCTGGTGATCAAGGAGAGGGTGGGTTTGCCTTCACATTCAGAGCTGGCTAAGTCAGAGAACACCTGTGAAGACACCAAAGCACTCTCCCCATCCACAAAGGCACTCATGCTTGCTCCTAGACCATAACAAGGGTGTTGTGTGAAAAAGGTGCAAAGTCCTGAGCAGCACCTGGCAGGTGTCAGGCACTCAGGAAAGGCGAGCTCTGTCCTTCCTATGGCTTCTGCACATGGGAAACATAAAACCCTCATGCTCAGCACAGTCATTACTGGTGCTGCAAAGCCCTAGACAAAACAGATGAAATCAGCTGGCAATGGGCAAGCCAACAAAACATCTGCTTGTCCCCATGTGGTGTGCGAAAGCAGGGCTGCTGGATTCTAACATCTTAATGGCATGAAATTAAAGCAAAACCACATGGTGAACAGTTAAATGGTGTTTTTATCTTACGGAGAAATTAAAAAGTATCTATGGCTTTTGTTGTGTGCAGGAGGAATCTCTTTGTAAGTTGTTAGCAATTAAGGAAAGCACACTTGAACCAAAGAGCCATGTTGGGTTTAATTTTGAGATTTTGGTATTAGATTGCAGGTTTAATTGAGAGGTAAGTGCTGGTTCTGCTGCACCCTCTGCATCTCAGTGTGCCTGATGGATCTAAGGATGCACGCAATGCTCTATTTCAAACTTACACAAAGCCACGGCCACGATGAACCCCACTTTGACCTTGAGGTGCTGCTTCACTGGGCTGAGCCACATGGTCAGGAGGGGAGAAAGTTCCCTCGTGGGATCTCAGCACTGCCCAAACCTGCCTACCTCTCCTCTCTGCCCAGGCAGATACAGGGGCTGCCTTCCTTGCAGTTGTTTTGATATGATCAGGCAACAAATTATTGTTATTCTGCCGAAATTAAGCCTATTCCTCAAAGCTATTACAAGGGTGGCTGCAATCAAAGGTGACTGGGAATGCTGCTGGTGGAAACAGCCAGCAGCGCTTTATACGACTCAGGGATGGTGTAGACCAAGACGATGAAGGAGGTCCTGTAGCACCTCCTGTGGTCTATTGTGCAGGACTTCAAAGGGGCCAGGGATCTGTAACCACTGCTAATACTTGTTATCTTCTGGCAACAGGAATTACGAACTGAAGGAGACTCAGAGACACTGACTGTAAAGGGCCAGTTAAGCTGCACCTTTTCCGCTTTATTCACTTGATTGCCCCCATTTTTATCATATCTACCCCTCTAGGATGTGTTTTTTAATCCTCCAAGCTGATCTATCCCTATGAATATTCACTGTCAATAATACACTTACTATTGCTGCTTAAATATCCTGAAGCTGCTATCAATCTTACATGCTGCATTAATCTTACACACACAGCTCCTAGGACTTCATCTAAAATGCAAATGCAAAACATGTAAAGAACCAGAAGGAAATAACAACGTCAGCAAAAACTGATTTACAGTTTCCCAGTTCAGCTTCATATTGACTTTGCCATACTGGATTTTGGAGCAGTAACTCATCAGGCAGCATCTGTTGAAAGTCTGCACATTACTTACGGAGAAACCTGTAAACTTCACACATATACTGAGCAAAGGGACGTGGAAACACAGTGAGTCAGACCAGTGATGCATCTCCCCAGCAAGTATAAGGGAAGAGTAAGTGTCCAGGGAAGCTTGCAGAGATGACTCCTGAATGTCCGCCCCTCTGCTGACACTTGGTTCAGTCCTGGGGCTGTATTTGAATTAGTGACCACCAGGTGTTTTCTTCCATGAACGCAATGAATCATTGTTTTGAATCCTTGTAAAGTTTTGGTAGCCTCTATGCCACACTGCAAAGGGTTTCACAGCTTAGCTACAAATTTTGTAAAGGAGTTTCTCCTCATTTGTTGTTGCAAACAGGGCTCTGCTAGTTTTACCTGATGCCCCCAAACCTCATATGGGAAAAGGCAGAGGGTAACTGTTCCCTATTTGTCACAGCACTCAGCACCTAGTAGATTCTATGATACTCTCCCTGGATCATGCAGTTTTGCAGTCTCTAGAACCATCCTAACCTGCTGAACCTTCCCCTGCAGGGAAGCCGCTCAAACCTGAAATCATCTTTGCAGTGCACGTCTGTGCCTCATCCCTAACAAACCACTCCATTGGGGTGACAGTGCTGGTGCATGCCTTTCTGCTGGATGATACCCAGGTACAGGAATTTGCTGGTGCAGGAGCAGCTGGCGTGGCACAAGAAGGCTGCTGCAGCAGAGTGCTCCCCAGTGTGCACACACTGAGCTGGCTGCCGTCCCTTCTATGTGCAAAGAGAGAGGTTGGCTGTTTGTGCAGCAAGCTGTCCTGAGTTCAGGGTAGACTGAGAGCCAGAGGGTGTTCCTGAAGCTGAGACATCACTCACCACTATTTTACACATCACCTTGTTCATATTTCTTCTTCTACAATGAAATAGAAAAATAAGAGGGGCAAGAACACTTTTGTCATCAGCTAAAGCTGAGAAACAATAGCTCTGCTTACTCTTGTCACCACCCCGCAGAGGCTGAATCACCATCACAAGGCAAATTATCCTCTTGCCTGTTGCTCAGCTCCTCCATCCTGGTGACTCATTCTGGAACAAGGACTGGAGTGATGCTACATCCTCCTCCCCCTATTCCAAAACGTGAACGGAATAGCAACCCGTGGTTGGGATCATCCCAGGGCAGGGGACAGTGAGCAGAGCTGGTGAGGGCACCAGAGGGCTCGGAGGGCAGGCAAGCTGTGCAGGAGGAGGCAGGGCTGGCACAGGCACCGGGGGCTCCGGCAGCCTCTGCCCACCGCTCCAGGCGTGCAGTGGTTCTGCTGGTTCTGCAGCCTCTCCCAGAGGTTGGCTTCCTCCTTAACTAACTCCACCAGCCTGATACAATGCATGAAAGCTTGCCTTCCCTTGCTCAGCAAAGGTTCACCATAAGCAGTAACATTTCTTCTGCCTTCCTTTGGTGGAGAAATGAAGATAGATTTGGACCCTGCACATGGGGCCAGCAGAGCACCATCTGCTTTGCAGGTAGAATGGAGGAATGCTCCTCTCTGCAGACTGTTTTAAATAGATTTTAATGGGCTATAGGTGCCCACAAGGAGAAATGAACCCTGTCCTGGTCTAACACACCTCTCATAGATCATTCTGGAGAGGACATGTGACAGTGAGCCTTTGACCATGGGCTGAAGGCTTTCCTGGAGGTGTACAAGCCCCATGCTTACCCCTGGGCTGTGGGCAGCTGGGCTGGACCCCATGCTCAGCACTGTATGCCATCCCTGGAGCACATCCATCCTGTCACAGAGCTAGAGAGGTGACATCTCGCCTGGCACATGATGCGTTGCAAAACAAGTGCTGGTGGTTTCAAGCTACGGAAGCTCAAAACAGCCTGACAGGGTAAAATACATCTCCAGAAAAAGGGTACCATATGTGCCTGCCAGGCAGGGCTGCTCTCACTGCCGCAGCAAGGCTTCTTATTACTCATCAGCAGTGAAGCGCGCTGCCAGGCTGGTGGAGAAGAGACATTGCATTACCAAGATTAGACACAAAATGTATTTTACAGAGGGGTCAAAACTACTCTGAAGGTGATGAGCTTCACAGCATGCTGCCTTTTGGAGCACACTGGAGAGCAATTCCTCCTTCCTTCCAGTGGCTTTGCTGCTACCAAGGAGGTACCTGAGATTAAGCCGCTGCAGGGGCCATGCGAGCACCCACTCACCTGGGGATTCAAGGGTGACCTGAACCCCCGGATGATGCTCTTGCTCAGTTGAGCAAGAGCATCTCTTGCAACAGGGCAAGGAAGGAGCTCGCACAGCCCTCAGCTGACCCATATCAAGGGCAGCAGCGCCTCCACTCCCTGCCCGCCCCAGCTGCACTCTGTCAGAGGAACCCTAAAACCCAGCTCCCGGGCACTGTTCTCTTGCTGGGTGGAACGCTCTGGAGGAAGGACCCGCGCTGGCTTAACTCTTCATGTTTATGCCTCTCCCATGTCTCCTTCCCGGTCCCCACAGCCGCTCCTCCCCCGGGCTTCCTCACCTCCATCACCACCCACTGCAGCTCCGCTGTACGCTGTACACGCTGTGCCTCGTGGAGGCTCGCAGGAGTGTGGCACATGGAGCTGAAGGAGGAGGCAGGAGGCACCACAAGCTGCTATGGGATAAATTAATTGTTAAGGCAAGAAGAAGGTCATTGCATTATCTAATTGCTAACAGAAAAGTTCAGGCAAGTGAGCTTTAAGACACACTGGAGGTGCTAGCAGTGATTACAACTGTCAGACAAGTATTTTGTGGCAATGAATAACAAAAGAACAAGGATTTTTACCAGGCTTTTTAAGCCTGGGGGAGAAGAAGGTCTTTTATTCATTTTTCCTTACACACCTTCCCTCCACAAAGGCAGTCAGGACATCCAGTGTACAAGCATTTGCTGGGAAGGAGAATGTCTTTATTTTGCAGCCTCTGTGTAAGCCCCTCTACGTAAGCTCCTCTGTGCATCATGATAACTTTAATTGTGCCTGCTATGCTCAGAAATCACCTATGACTTCATACAAACCATATAATGTAAGGCACAAGAGTTTCAGAGTGGTCGAGCTCCAGTGCAGCCCCCCATGAGCTGTAGAGCAGCACTGCTCCCTCTCAGGGTATTTTCTGAGGCACACAGAGCAAGGGAGAACCTCTCTGCAGCATCACCAGCATCGCTGCAAGGCTGGAGGGGGAATAGCGTGTTCATAAGGCCACCTGTCCCTTAGGGATTAATGGCACTCTCATGTGCTGGTGAATCATTAAGCCCAGGAGAAATGGTTCTCCCACAGCAATTGTCTTCCCGTTGTTCAGTGGTGTCTGCTAATAGCACTGACAGCCTTCGCCTCTGGGAAGCTTACAGTGTCAGAGCTGGAAAATGGGTATTCGTGGTCCTCCTGACCCTGTGCAGACTTCAGCCTCTCTGGATAGTCAATTTTACCCCAGTAAATAGCAGGCTTGCTTAGAAATATTATAAACATAATATGATAAGTAAGCATAAATGGTAGGGCTGCTATTATACCAACGGGTTATGTTGATACTACAAATCGATGCTGAAGCTGCAGCAGCAGTGCTGGGGTCACTGGGCTTCCAGGCAGCACATCGGTGGTGCCCACTGCAGAGGTTCACTCTGAGACATTTCATATTGCTCTGGGATGTGTTCCCATAGCTATTCATTGACAGTGTTTCCAAGCTATTTAGTGCAAACAAAACAAGATGAGAGTGTTTTACACAGAAGACAGCTCCCACAGTTTGTAGCTGCTGCAAGGTTCTTTCAGCCTTTGAGTACTAAGGGCTCATCAGCACCTTTGAAGACTGGGAACATTCTTGGAGGGTGCAGAAGCCTCAGAGAAGGTGTCACAAGTCTGAGCAGGGCACTCAGGGGAGCCTGCTGAGCCTGAACTGCCTGTGCCTGCCCAGCTCCAGTCGCAGGCAGAGGAAAGACAGGGAAGGTTACAGAGCAGAGGATGGGGGATGTCTGGAGTCCTGCACAGTCCCAGTGGAAGATGCTGCAAACACTGCTGGGGCCAAGACAGAGTTGTACCTGAGCAAACAGTGTGGTCGAGCCCATCCTGCACAGCTGGTCCATGAGAACACCAGGATCCATCCCAGTCCTGCGGTACTCAGTGCTCAAATACATGTCTGGGTGCTTGGTTTAGAAAACCTGGGAGAATCTGATGGCAGTGCCTGTGCATGGGGGTACCAAGCTGAGGGTCCCTGCCTCGTTGCAGCACCATGCTCTCCCCAAGCACAGCACTCCAAATAAAAGGCAGTGGCACGTATCACACAGAGAAGACGTTCCCTCTCTGAAGTCCTCTATGACTGCAGCCCAGACAGGCCTTCCCTCACCTCCCAGATGTTACACGAACTCCGGGGCAACACCGCATGCCAGAGCTGCCACCTCTGTCCCCAGCAGTGCAAGGAGCAGGCAGGGAGAGCCGAGGCCTGCACTGGGCCAACAGACACAGGAAGGGTTCTCCTGCCTGAGCACTTGCCTGTGTCCCGCAGCTGTGCCAGTCTGTTCAATCAGAAACCTGCCTCTCCTTGCAAGCCCGGCAGGGCAGGAACTCTGCGGTGGAGGGGAGCGGGTCTGGCAGGTCTGTGCGCTCCCCGGCGAGCTGAGTGCCTCTGCCAGCCTCGGGGCCAGGAGAGGAAGCATGGCAGGCACTTAGCCCAGACGGGCAGATCTCCTCATCCCAGGAGTCCCTGGGCAGCCCAGCCTCCCCAGCACGCACCTCAGGAGTCTCTTTTCCCCAGGGGGAAGGCATTCACGGTAACTCCTGGGACTGTTATTGCTCCCCCTGAGCCTGCTCAGGAAGTATCCAACTTCTCTCATGAGTACAAGGGCTGCAGATCTGCTTCCTTGGGGCGAGCAGGCTGACGCTGCCAGCTAACCGCTCCAGCCGGGAGAGCCTGGAGCTGCAGAGAGAGAAAAGCCACCAAACCTTCTGTGACTCACACCGAAACCATGAGTTGTCTGCGTTCCCAGCCAGGCCTGCGATCAGGCTGGAAGAGGGCTGCTCCGAAAGGGGTGGGGGAGTGAGAAGGACCTGGCTGTCAGGGAGATCACAGCCCGAGCAAGGTGACCCACAGCTCATCCCCAAGGACACAGACTGCCAGGCTGGGGGAAGCATCTCAACAGCCGTGCCTGCAGTTCCCCCTGGCTGCTCAGGGGCTGCTGCTGCCGAAGCTTCAGTAGGTTTTGCCACTGACACCACTTGTGCCACCTCCAAAATCAGGTCTTTTAAGGAATGTGATGTTTTAAGAGTTCTGCCATAGGGGTGCGATGCGCGCTGTTGCGGTTACAGCTTAACACATCCACCACTGCTGACCTGCTGGCTGAACATCCAGCCCTGCCCCTTTGCTGCCTTCGCTGCCAGGAATCCTCCGAAGCAGTTGTGGCTGCTTTAGGAACGTTGTTATTAGCTCCAGATCTCCTGCCTGCTCACTGCGGCGCTGCAGGAGCTCCCGCGAGCTCTCCCAGCACACTCCGGATCAAAGCCGCCGGCTCAGCTCAAAGCGCTCCTGAGAGGGGATCTTAAAGAGCGTTCCAGCCAAGTCCTAAAAAAAGCTCATCTGCTTTCATCCTCGCCGCGGTCTAACAGCCGTCTACAGGCCCCTGGGTAATTCCTTGCGGATTCCCTTTCTCTCTGCTCTACCGAACCAGGGTGGACCCTGTCGAAAAGCGCATTTCAAAGACAGTGACCTTGGCAGTCCCATCCCTACTGGCTGGGAGCTGGGTAGATGGGGAGGAGGCAGAGCTGGGGTGGTGTTTCCCAGGAGCAGGAGCACAGCCTGGCGGGCATCCCCTGGTGATGCCAAGCACAAGGGTGGTGAGGCACTGGAATGGGTTGCCCAGGGAAGTTGTGAGTGCTCCATCCTCGGCAGTGTTCAAGGCCAGGTTGGATGAAGCCTTGGGTGGCACGGTTTAGTGTGAGGTGCCCCTGCTTATGGCAGGGGGGTTGGAACTAGATGATCTTAAGGTCCTTTCCAAGCCTAACTATTCTATGATTCAATATGTCCTGCCTCCTCAGAGACCTGGCTAACTGCTGGGCTGGGAATTCGGGCACATTTTTTCCACCTCTGGGACAGAGTAAGCATGCTCGGATTTTTTCCTAAGGAAGTACAGAAAAGGGGAAACAACAGTCAGCAGATACAGTCCTCCAGGGCACTAACATTTCCCTGGAATGGGAGAGAAAAATGCCCAGTTTTATTCTCAGATACCAGGACATCTGCCCCACTTCTGCTTTCCTGGTGCGATCCCCTGCACATGCCAGGCACACACTATCACTGAGCCCAGGCTAGGACCACCTCAGGCTCTCACAAGTAACAGCATTAGCAGCAAACCTTCCATCCCATAGAAGACCAAACAGTGCAAAACAAAGCCTCAGTGCTGCTGGGCAGAGCTGTGTGCAAGCACACACCTTGGGCCAGGTTAGCTCCCCAAGGCAATGTGAGAGACTCTGGCATGAGTCTTTGTTAGGGAATGGAACTGGTGACTTTCAACACCATGTGGGACATGTGGCATTTTGATGGGATGCATGTCCTGGGAGAGCATCACACCCCAGACACCAGCACTGAAGGCATTCTGCCCAGAACAGCTTTGAAGTGGCCACATCTGGAACAAACCCCAAACATGCATGCTGCTGGTGCTCCACTCTTCACGCTGAGGGATTTCTGGAGCAATTCATCATGGATTTCAGTTATGGTGCAAACCAGAGCATGATTGCACTGGATCAGAAAGCCACAGAAGCATCCGTGTGCAGGATCCTGCTGCAGGCTGGGGACCAGAAATGGGTGGCACGGGGTCAGCTGCAGCAGCCAGCACCACAAAGAGCCTTTCATGGTGGCAGGCGAGGCTGGGCTCAGCCTGATGGTGCAGTACCAGCCTGTGCATGGCCGGCAGCACCATGTGGCTCTGCTCCACCTGCACTTTGTGCTGGCAGCCCCATTGGCTTTGGCAGATGCAACGTCCCTTGCTCTCATCTGCTGGGGCTGAAAGAGACCTTGCCAGGGACCGGGGACTGTTGCTCACCTCTGCCCAGTGCTCAGGACATCCAGTGCTTGTGGCATCCAGCTGGGCCACAGCACCAACACCCATTGCATGTGTAGTGGGACTGCAGGGAATGCACAGCTATAAGGCACCACATATGGGGCTTCAGGGGGTGCCTGGCCTTGCAGACAAGCTAGCCTCACCTCCTTGGGCTGCACCGGGGAGAAGGATGAGCACTGGCTCAATGCTTAGAGGCAAGGAACATGGGTATCTGCCTACTTCATTTCCACCACCTCCTCCATGTAGGATGCCAGGCTGATGCATTAGAGAGGCTTTGCTGCGTTCTCACACCAGGAGCTGGAGACGCGCTGCCAGCTCCCCTCTGTGTGCAGAAGGCAGGTAGCTGGGAGGAACCAGGGGTTTCACCCTGGGGCCAGTACACTGGGGACAGCCCATCCTCTGACCCACCCCTGCACATCCCTCCTGTGCAGCTGGGGCAGGAGCTGGCCGGAGGCGGTGCAGCAGATCTGCTCAGGTCACTGAGGTTAGAGCCAAGTGACTTCCAGCAGTGCCAAGGTTGGAGGCTCTGGTGCTAGCACAGTGTGGGCCCAGAGCTTTCCAGGGCTGATCTGGCCAGGGGAAGCACTGCCTATGGGAAAGCTGTTGTCAGGGTGAGCCGGCTCTCTGCCATAGCTGCCAGTGCTGCTTCAGATTCCCAGATCCCTCGGGAGCACACAAGGACTCACTGTCCATCCACATCCCCGCACACCCATCCTGCAGCAGGCTACCCTGTGCCCCTGTGGCCTCCCCAAGATGCCACATCGTCCCCCATGGCACCCCTGCCCCACCCCTGTGTGCCTGTTTCTCCCAGCAGCCCCCCTGTGTCGAGCTGCCCCACAGCACATCCACCCACAGCACCATGGTCCCAGCTGAGTCTGCGAGGGAAACCTGCTTTAAGCAACAATAGGAGTGGGGAAAAACATCTACAAACCTGTTGTGGTGCTCCTGATATCCCTGCCAGTGGTTCACCTTCCCTGGCAGGGGGTCCACCAGCTCTAGCTATGGGTGCATCCCTGGTTTTGATGCAGAGAGCTCAGCCAGGGATGGTCACTGTCCCCCAGCAAAACACAGGGGCTTTACCCACTGGGCCACCTAACCCTCAGCCCTGAACATGTCACCCCACACAGAGGAGATGGACTGTACCTGACACAGCTTCCCACATGAGTTACCCCTGCCCGGGTAAGCCCCTTGAAACAGGGACACGAGCCTGGCACAGCACAAAGCCACCGGTTCCATGACAAAAACAGCCACTGTAGAGAGGAGCACAGGAGCCGCTTGCTGCCCTGGGGACATTCACCCCACTGATCAGTGCCAGAACACAGCTGGACACATATTGATCTGAGCAAGCAGTTATCCCAAGGGATGTCCCAGGAGCTGAAAAACAGAGGAGGGGTTGAGAAGGAGGCAAGGGATGAGGAGGAGGAAAGGTTGCATCCCTGGGGGAAGCTGCCAGGGCAACAGCAGTACAAGCAGGCCCAGGCAGGGCTGCACTGTGCCAGAGGTCTGATCCCTTCTCTCCTGCACAGAAATGGGCTTTCCGGGCATGCTGGTGGGCTCGCTCATGAGAAATGCTGCTCCACAGCGGGTGAGCTGGACTGAGGGATTCAGCGCTACGGAAAACTTGTAACACAGAGGCGGAGCTGGCCCGCAGCATCAGCAGAGGGAGCGCAAATCCCCAGCTCCGTGGGGCAGAGGGAGATTCCTTCCTCTGCCAAGCACAGCTAATCCCTGCAGAGCAGGCTGAGAGAGGCAGGGTGGCATCCAGAGGAGCTTCTGGGAAAGTGCTGGTGAGCCAGAGGAAAGCGGCTCCCTCTGCTCCTGCTGATCCAGCACCCTCTGCTGCACGCAGCGCCCAGCCACAGCACAGCCACCGGCTGCAGGGACTGCTCAGCAGTGAGAAGCAGCAGCAGGGTCGAGACGCAAAGGCAGGACAAGGAGAGAGGGGATGACCTCCTGGCACCACCAGCACCATTCCCAAGCACAGCAGGTTGGGCAAGAGCAGCATCAGGACTGCCAGGAGTATCCCCATCAGAGCAGAGCCAGCCCTTGCCCCCCAGTGATGTTTGTGCCTAGCGCAGGATTAGGGGCTCTCCACTGGAGGAAGGGAGAGGTTGTAGGGGTCAGTCCAGCCCAGTGGCAATAAAGACCAGCAGCCTCCATCCCCCCAGGGTGGCCATGAAATGCCACAGGCAGGACTGAAATGGGATCGTGGGCCATGGGCAGAGCAGGGGAATCCCAGCTGGGGCTGGTCAAGTCCTGATGATCCATCAGGGAGTAACATCCTTCTCAGGGGTTTCAACTCATTGCAGATCCATAGGTGGCACCAACAACTCAAAGCTTCTGTTGGATCAATCTGTACTTCCTCCTGGTCTCTCCTTCAGACCAGTTACACTACAGACAACCCATACCCCAATTTCACTGTGAGGTGGATTGGATGCTGGTGAGGTTTCCCACAATACCCCTAAGATCTCCTGACAGGCTAAGCAGCAAATATTCACCTTGTGTTAACGCGTACAACAGAAACCTGCTGCTTTCTGTGCTAGCAGTGCTCAGCCCTGAGTGGGCTGGTTCAGGTTCACCAGCAGTGTTCAGACTCCTAAGGCCTGAAAAACTGGCTGGAAGTCTCTGTGGCAACATGTTATCTTACAGGACTTATGGTCCATCTGGCTCCAGGCAAGACAGAAATACCACCACAGTGATCACACCGGGTATCACTGCATTTTCCTATTTGCTGCTCTGACATTCACAGCCGAGGGAGAAATGAGGATGGGAACAACCACACTTTCACCCCTGGAGCTTTCTGGGGGTTTGGTGTTCAAAGCGGGGGATAGAAGCCTGCTGTTACTTCCCAACACGTGATTCTGGCTAGAAAAATGAAGGCTGTGCTGAAGGATAAACACCTGCACAAGGTAGGCATTTATTATCCCCTGGGAAGGGGATTTTAGTCATCTATGTCCTTTCTTCCCTTGGGAAGGCATGACCCCTCATCAGTGCCCAGCCCAGTATGCTGATGGAGAGGTAAGAGGTGAGGGGAGCAGATACCCTAGGGACCAGCAGGTTGAAGCTTGTCAGAAGGGAGGATGGGCAGAAGTCCCCGCCAAGGGACTGGGGTGGTTGCAGTGAGGCCATGGATCCCAGGGCACAGCTCCTTCGCACCAGTCACATCCCAAATGGTTTGTGTGTGAATGAGCTGCTGGCTGCATAGCTGTGAAACCAGAGCATTCCTGCTATGGGAGAACTTTGTTTCCCCATGATTCATGTGGGAGGCAAGGACCCATCTCCCAGGCTTTTCTGCTAAGGATGTCCCACATCCCACAAATCATTACACAACCTTGTGCTAATGAAGGATGGGGAAAGGATGACCAAAGGACCCTGCTGCCAGGTCCAGTCCCTCTTCCAGTGAGTTTTAGTGGTAAAGACCCAGAAAGACAAACTTACTGGTGATCAGGGACAGATGCTGACAAAAAGGCATCTCCAAATAACCACACTCGGTAGGAAACAAAACACTGTTAGCAGCAATTATTTTAAGACAGCACCCTACATTTTAGCCAGACTCCTCACCCCTGTGCTTCCTGCAGCCTGCAGTGAGCTGCCTTCTGGCTATGGGAGCAGAGCACCCTGGTCTGCGATTTCCCAGGTGGTCCTGAAGTCCTACGGCCCTTTGGAAGGCAGAAGGTGGTGATGACTACCTCCGCCTGTCCCTCACCCACTGCAGGGGAGCTGCAGGACAGCGTCTATGCCACTGCGTATCCCTCTCTCCATGGTGGTGAGTGGTAGTCCCCAGTAACACAGGCCAAGCTGGGCAGCCCATGTTTGCCATCGCCACCCTCCCCACTCTGCTGGCAGGTGGTGATGGTGGCAGGGTGTCTGACCCAGCATGTGCCACCCCAGCTGACTGCCAGAATTTGGGCACATTCACAGCATCCCTTTCACCCACCACCCAGCAACGGTTGTGATGCCCAGGTGATGAGCAGGGGGTGGCACTGCCACTGCTACCTGCCATCCATGTGACCGGTGCAGTCTGCTCCTCACCCCGGCAGCAGCTCCTGCTGCTTGCACTTGTGCACAGCAAGGAAGAACTTGCTGCCCACTGCTCTGGTGGTACCAGACCAACACTTCATCTTGCACAGGGAAGAACCAGAAAGGGTCCTTCCCCATGCAAGCACCCCAAAGCTGCAGCACCCCAAGGCTGCACAGCAAGCCTTACATCACTGCTGGGAAAGAGAAAAGAGAAATGAGTGCTGTGCTCCTGAGTACTATCTCCCCAGCGAGGTGTCATCAGATCTGTGAGTTACACTTCTGATTCCCTTCTTGTTTGCTGGGAAGATACCTTCTTTTCAAAGCCATAGTCCACAAAGTGCAGCAGATACATGTGTACTTTGCAGTAAGGCCCCTTGGCTTCAGTCTGGTTGTAGTACAGACACGGGTTTGACTTTACAGCTCTGGAGCTGAGCCACCCATATATTTGAGCATCTATCTGTTTAACTGTTCTATTTAGTTCGGATGGGGCAGACACTCTGTGCTCAAGCTATTTAACACTGCCTGAAGAGGAGCGGTCCTTTCCTCTTTCCTGTTTCCAGAGCAGTCCTGTTTCCGAACTGCCAGCCCAGGACTCTGACTCTCAGGCAGACACATGGGGCTGGGACCTGGGAGGGAGCCTGGGCCAGACCTTTCCAGGATGTGGGAGCTGAAGCACAGGCTTGGAACCAGCTCTCCCAAAGCTGTGTGATTTCCTGGTGCTGAAATCATTTTCTTTTTAACTGGGAAATCCCTGCACTTCATCCAGAAAATGCGGCAGGAAGGGGTCACTTAATGCTGATGCGGCATTCACCACGCTCACCACGAGGAGCAAAAAGTTCTGAAGTGGGTATGGCTTCATGATTTCTTCATTAAGGCTCAGAACAAGATGTAACAGCTATGAGTTAAAATTACCCCATCTCTGCTGCCTCCCACCACACGAGGGAAAGTTATTTTAAACTCCAGGTTGCCCAAGGGATGCTGCACACGAGATTGGTTGCGTCATCGCCAACAGTCTTTGGCAAGAAATTTGGGAAGAGAAATTTGCCCTCCCTCTACCTAGCTGGGATCAGACTAGGTCTAGAGTTAGGGGTGGGCACCCCACAGAGTGATCCCTCCAGACTGCCCAGCTCCTCCTGAGGGGGCAGTGGAGCAGCTCTGGCAGTGCAGAGAACCAGATGCCCGGCCAAATCCTCTTTTGCTACACTTTTGCTCTTAGTAGTTTTCAAACAAACTTGGTGGGTAAAGCTACTCCAGGGGCCGTGGCGGCACCATGCAGGCAGGACCTCGAGTGCAGGCAAAGACAGTCATGCAAAACCCGAGGGGATTGGCTTTTAATGCACTTCTCAGGGCAAACCCTAGAACTGTGAGATTGCCGAGATCCCAGCAGGAAAACTAACCAGCCTGCTGCCCTCCTGACTATGAATCGGCTACCAAACCCTCCCAGTGTCAGGACAACTTGCACAGAAACCTGTATCAGCTGCAATGCAAGGGAGCACCCTCACCATGGGCTCCCATTGTGGGTGGCCACACAGTCCCCTATGAATCGCTGCAGGGCCCCAGTACTGTCACATCTCCTCTGGCCCCAGAGTGGTGGCAGCTTCAGACTCCCTGTGGGCACCTCATGCGAATGAATGCAGAAGCCTCCAGAAGAGATGCTGGGTAGATGTGAGCACAGTTATCACTGATGAGCTTTATCTTTCTGGCTGGGAATGAATGTGGTACTGTTCAAACATCTGCTGCATTTGCTCTCAGGGGTATCTGAGCTAAACTGAGATAACTCAGCTGTGCACTCAGGCTTTTCCATATCTTAACTTCATTGGTGTCTGTATTAAAATCCAGCAGCACATGTAAAATTGGGAGTTAGCATCCCAAGTGGAATGACATGATTTTTTTTGTGCCACTTAGCATCTTGGGCTAAATTCTTAGACTACAGGAACTTTTCTCATAAAGACTTTTCTGTTTCTGCTATGTTATCTGCAAACCATTGTTCTTCAGGTGCTTTTCTCTGCCTTGCAAGTCAATCCTTGTGCCTGCTGGGTCTTTTGTGGTTCATACTCTTACATTTTGTCCCAGAGAGAAGTCCATGTATTGGGAAATGAGGCAATATGCTGTGCCCCACAAGGTGCAGTTACCGCTGCTAGGGCTCTGGAGAAGATCATGAGGATCCGGAAGCCAGCAAGTCTCTCCCAGGGTTTTATTTGGGGTCTGTCAATGACCTGTTTTGTGGCTGCCCTGCTGAATCACTGCCGTCCCCCTCCCCTCTTCAGAGCTCAGTTGCTCTTCCTGTTCCCTGGGAATAATCCATAATAATCTTTTGTAATCAGTGGGAGTTCAGTACAGATGCAGGTTTACAAATACACAGAGTCCAGTGGTTATGTCTATTTGTCACAAGACGCAGGATACATCTGGTACTCCTCCCTAAGTCATGCACATGGACAACAACATGGACATGCAACACCCAAACTGCACATCCGCCTCTGATGGCAGTGTGTATGTGTAACAGGCATGAACCTCACCAGATTTAGAAAAACACCACTAAAGAATATGAGCTTTTCACCTTAAATATTTAAAGAACAGATAGGCAGCCTCTGGGATTTGTTACCATTCATGTATACATTTATTAAGCCAAAGCAGTTTGATCATGTCACAATATGGTACTAAAGCATGTGAGATCCCTTCTTTTTAACTTCACTAACAATGGTCATTTTAATTACTTTTTGTCTTCCAAGCCTAAAAAAAATAATCTGTCTGCATTCCCTATGAAAGGCTCTTCTATGGTTTATGGGGTTTTTTCTTTTTCTTTTCTTACAGTACAAAACAAATGTTTCTCAGACATGTAAACAATCATCACAGAAAGGAAACGGCTCTTAAAGTTAACTTTATTGTCATGGACGTTCTGTTAGATTTATGTTAGATGCATTTCAGCTTAGTGATTCCTTCAACTTAAGTTCCTGTTGTTATCATCACCTGCACCACAATAGAGCCTATAGGCCCTGGTCAGGGTTAAGGCCCTTCTGTGCAGGTGCTGTACAAATACTTCAGTGTAACCCTGAGGTCCCTGGTAAGAATAGCATGGCTGATGTGGCTATAACCCTCGCTGCTTCCCTCTGCTCAGTGGTGACCCTCACAGTTATAGCAGCTGAGTGAAACTCTTCTCCAAACTAAGTCTGGAGTTGATGCACAATGACTGTTTGAGAAGTGTTACTACAGGCTAATTCTGACACCTGCAGTCCTGTGCGTAAAGCTGCTCACACTCAGGGGAATGCTCATGTGAGTAAGAAACTGGGAGTGGGAAAGGTCTGCAGGATTGAGTCCCTGGATGCGTGTAAGAAAAGCAGACCAGTTCCTTTTTCTCTAAGGTTTCAGTATAATTCTAAGAGAGAAATGCACAGGGTCAGTTGCTCAGTTTCAGCACCTCCAGCACTTTGAGTTCTGATCCCAAATTAAAGAAGTTCTCTGCTCTGCCTTGGGCTACTGTGACCTGGAAAAGTCTGTTGGACACTCTTTGTCATTAGGAGGCAGTGATTTGCCATTACAGCATGGAGAGCAAATCACTGTTCTATGGTGTGAAGGCTGCATCCTAGGCAGGAATTGTGAAAACTGTGTTTGTCCATCAGCAAAAATTATTCTGAAAACATTTCACAGCAATTGCAGTTTAAATAATGATTACAACTTGGAATTTGAGGTGCAAAAAAACCCAAACTATTACATGAAATAAATAGCAAAGAATCAATGTCCCCGCACAAACATAATGCATTCCTGCCTATGAAACAACCCTTGCAAATTATTGCCCTTTAGGTTATGTCAGATGTTTAAATGAACCCTTTAGAGCTAAAATACAGTACTCTGGAATGAGGTTAGAAAAACTTTAAAAGGACGAATGGGAAGTGTGTACAATGCTGTCTTTACAACAAATTTCTCACCTGGGTAGCCTCAGTAGACATAGAGCCGGTCGGAAATGGCAGCAGGCATGTGTGTCATGATCTGCATGCGCAGCCACCAGTAGTAATCCATGGGGTGGTAGCGGGTGTAGGGGGTGGTGGAGGTGAGCGCGTGGGTCACACTCTCAATGACTGGTGAGGTGTCTGTGGAGCCGCTGTTGCAATACGTCTCCATCTTGCTGACCTGCTCGTCAAAGTACTTCCTGCCATAGTCTTTGCGCACTATCTCAGGGAGCTCGTCCCACATTTTGTCTGCGATGGCTTTGATGCGCTCGGGGCTGTACAGGTTGGTGGCAGCAATGAAGTTGCCAGGCTCCACGATGCTGACCATCACTCCCTGCGGCTGCATTTCATACCGCAGGCAGTCGGAGAAGGCTTCCACGCCAAACTTGGTGATGCAGTACGGTGAGCGGGCAGGACTCCCCATGCGGCCCATCATGCTACTGATGTTCACCACACGACCTAGGCAAAGCACAGCTCAGCTGTGGTACCTCACCCGAAGTGGATACCCAACATGCCACCCAACACATTCCTGCACATGCATCCACCCGCCCACTACACATTCATAATGTCTGCCTGGCAAACATGCTCTTGCTCTGAGTACTGCAACAACTTTCAGGCAGGAGATTAAGTCCACTGCTTGTGTGCCCTGGCTCATTATACCTGAGGGAACAGGAACATGGTGACACACAAAGCTCAGTGCTATGGGGAACACAGAACAGGCTGGACAGAGCCTGCATAGTGAGAAACAGAATTGCTCAGCAGCAATCAGGGCTGAGCTCGGACAAAAGGCAAAGAAAGCCTCTGGTACCAGGGCTAAGCTTGTTTATTTGCAAGTCAAAGGGACAAAATCCAGAAGCTCAATGATGGTTTAGAATGTCTGCCTCTTAAAAGGGAATGGATTGTTCCTGCACCACAAACCAGCAGATTCTAAATCTACTGCACCCTTTCTGGGTAACAGCTGGATTGTGGCTCCAGGCACAGAGATGAGGCCTTTCTCCTTTACAGAAGCCATCCATTTTGGCTGGGGAGAATGCTGGTAGAAGACTGTGGATGCTGCATTCTAATCAGAAGTTGCATTTCTCTGCACCTTCAATCTGCTCATTGCTGAGTTGTTAGAAAGAGAAACTTTGACCACAGAAGAAGATACCCTTCCATGGTAGAAGAAGTGCTACCTGGGCCACTATAGCCCAGGTCTGCAAAACAGAACAACGTTGTTCATGCCTCTGCATGCTCCAAGAGTAAAACAATATTCTCATTTAGTCAGGTAGTTCGGCTCAGTAGAGGAAAGTTCTTGCCCCTTTATGCCAAGACCCATGCAAGCTCCAGGTCTACATTCCTTTCCTGTACAAACCCCACCTCTCATACATTACAAGCTCCCAAAGTAACACAGCTTACAGCTGATAAGTTCCCTGCAAGAAGCATGCCATCGGGCACTGTTGCTGTTCACCCTGCCAGCCCTGGCACAGATGGTTTTTGTATAGAGGGGATGATGCACCTGGCACTGAAATTTAGGGTGAGCTGTTTTTCAGGACTGCTGCCTTGCAGTGTACCTCAGAGCAGTTAGGTAATCTGTCATCTGTGTGTATGCCAGGGGTCACATTCTGGTGTAAAGGTATGAAGGTGGCCAGTGTGCAGAGAGGACATTTTGGCCACTAACACAGTAAGGCAGGATGAGGTACTTGCTCCATATCAAGAGGACATCACTCACCCTTTGACCTCCGGATGAGCGGGAGGAAAGCCTTGGTGGTTCGCACAGTGCCCCACAGGTTCACTTCAGCTACCTCCATGTAGGTGTCCATGCTGGTGAACTCAACTTCCCCGAATGTGGAGATCCCAGCATTGTTAACCAGTCCCCAGAGCCCTAGAAAATAAAATCAAGCAGAAAGCTTTCCCTCTCTGAGACTAATGAGAGAAGCTTGTAAAAGGCCTTTCTAATAGATTATTGAACAACACAATAGAGCTTTTCAGCCAGACAGAAGAGAGTCCAGAGCAAACTTCAGTCTCCTGAGCAAACGTAACCATAATCAGGATCTGCCTGCACTGCCCAACACTGCAACCACAAAGTGCCATGAATAAGACTTCCTTAAAGGGAAGTTCTGAGCTAGCAAATAAATGGAGAACTTCATCCTTGTCTAAGCTGTTCTTGTGTTCTCTTTTCATCCATTGTGAATTTTTAAAAGCAGCAAAGTATAGCGTCTAGATGCAAATAATAAGGATACACAAGACCTTGTAAGAAACAAAAGAGCAATTCTTTCGAAGTAAAATCCCTTGTGTCACCATAAGAACTAGAATGTCTGCAATGCTGGGAAGGGGACATGGGTGGACACATACAATAGTCTCTTCCTTTTACTCTGCTGCAACCAAATTGGCAACTGAAACTACCGACCATTTGGCAATGAAAAAAAAGATTAAAAAGGAAGTTGGAATAAAATTAATTCAATTCATATAACATTCCAATTGCACAGGAAACAGACTGGGCAAAGTCTGGGATGGCTTCTCTCTGCTGTTCCAAAAACCTCACTGTTATCTGTTGACTGTGTCCAGATCTGTGTTCTCAGAAGCAGCCCAGAAACAGCAACTTCATTCTGGCCTATGCTTGAGAACACAGGGCTAGAAAACTCAATTCACATAGAAGATCCATATATGAAAATAATACTTAAAGAACAGTGGAAGAAATAGCCTTATGCAAAATCCAAAATAAAACGTTAGTGGTTGTTCTGCTTTTAAACAATCTTCGTATGTTCAATCGTGGATGTTCTTCAGGGGGAAAAAGTGCAGTTTACCAAAGGTTGGAAAGGTTTCAGGAACTGGGATTTTCATTGTACCAGAGCAGAATTTGCTGTCATCACCTCAGCACAATGAGGTAGGCAGGCTAAGAAAGTCAGTTAGTTACAGCTATCCCCTGAACTCTGAAATCTGTAATGTATGATAGTATCTGTAATAGCACTGATACTCAGCTAGCTTCATGAAAAGGGAAATCCTTTGGAAAACCTCTCGATTTCCTTTGCCTTTTCTGCGTTTGGGGGAGACATTTCCATTGGTAATCTCCAAGCTTTGGGTGCTGGCCAGATTTTACAACATAAATGGAGTCATAATAAACTCCAGGTCACAGAAGCAAAGCACTAATCCCAGGGCCTTAACCACTACCCTGATTTCTACTTGTGTCCCTACAGGAGCTAGTGGAGAAAAAAAAGCAGTTTTCTTTCTAGATCCTGTCTTAAGTGGGAAGCTGCCCTCTTCCCACTTCTTCTTTAATGTCATGACACAACACTTACATAGGCCATTTGCTCTGCACTGCTGCTCCTCAGAGTTTTGTACCTTCAACCATATGCTCAGCTTTTTAAATACACCCTGAAAATGCTCTCAGAACCCAGCTAAGGCAGCTCTGCCACCTATGTGACCTTACAGCCCATTGCAGGCACCTACCTTTCTCTGGGTCCTGCAGGCTGCTACTCACATGCTCCACTGCTCGGTCTACTTCTTTGCTGTCACAGACATTGAGCTGGACAGTTCTCATTCGATCACTGTTCATACCATCCAGTTCCTTGGACCCACCTTCTCCCTTGTCCTGCAGGGAAAGAAAGAGCTGGCTTGAATCTGGCCAAAGAATTTGTGTAGGAAATCATATGCATAGCAATCATCAGATCAAGCAAAAGACAGTGCACAAGGCAGTCACAGAAAAAAACAGAAGTCCTGCAGCTCTAAGAGGAAGGGGACAGATGTGCTGCTCCTGCAGAACACCATTCCTCCAATTCTCCATCCGACCAGGAGCCCTGCCACCAAATCAGCTGGTACAAACTGTTCTGATCACCAAGAAAGAAGCCAGAGCTGGATGTGTGACAGCTAGGCAACTCCTGCCCAGTACAAGCTCCTGAGATCAAGCTATGCCCCCCTGCTGCAGTGATGGGAACATGGTGCAGTTCTCACTTTGGCTTGCAGGTTCCCCTTGGTGTCCTTTTCAGCATCTTGCTCTCTTCTCTGCCTCCCAACATGAGCTTTTTCTCACTCTGGTTTCCCATCGCCACTCTTTTTTTTCCAAGCTCAGAACAATAGATTCCTTCAGTATACACATATCCACTCACAACCCAGCCAATTAACTGCAGCCAACCCCTGGGATACCTTTCACATGGGTCACATACCACTAGCAACAAGGCTACTGCACCCAGAGCTAGTCCCTTCACAGCAGTCAAGTGTGGCTGTGGTGCTTCCAGGACAGAAACATGGTTATTAATATGAGTTTGAGACTATCCCTGAATCATTCTCATGGTTGTAAGCTACTGGACTGTGCTGGCCACTCCAGGGTACTTTTGTAGAGGATGATGAGGTCTAGGTCTGAAAAGAATCATTTTTTTGGAACAACCCTACCTTTGCTGTAAGAAACTCCTTCTGTCCCCTCAACATCACCCCTCACTAGAAGTCCTTTACTCCCCATTAACAGGCTAGACATGGAGCGTGTCCCACATGATCATCTAATGGCTGCTGAGCTCTTTCCCCAGCACTTTAACTCTCTAGGTAGCCCCACTTGCTGTGTCAGCATCGGCAGGCAAGCACTCCTGACAGATGAGGCTTTTTTGGATAGATAGCTTTTTTCCCTCTGACCTGGAACAGGCCAGTTCTTCGTACAAGGGCTGTTTTCTGCCTGCTGGATGACATTAGATCATTCTAAACACCTCAAGCCACAGGCACTTCCCATCAGAGACTGCCAGCAGCTATCTCTGCAGTCTGAATCCAGGCTGCCTATTTTCTGCCTCAGGCGAGAGCTCCCTTCAGACACCACGCTTCAGATACCACACAAGGATGGCCATATGTCCCCCTGTCTCTGTGCCACCTGTCTTCCAAAAATCTTCTCCTGGCTCCTCTCATTCCTGTGCTTATCCATTGTGCTCACACAGTTCACTAACTTAAGTACCTGATGTCCCCTCTTTCTTCTCCACCCTTCCTTACTCCATTGCTGGCTGTTAATGCTGGTTAGTATTTGTTCTTAAGAGAAGGCACCTACTGCACTCTCTTCACACAGAAGCGCACTGCATACACAATGGAGCAGTCAAAAGTCCCATGCATAGCTTAGTAGTGTTTGTTTCTACAGTGACTAAAAACCGTTTTGTGCTAAGTTTGCTACTCACTCAACAGCACTGAGGTGCCAAAGCCAGTGTGTATGGCAAAGCATTAAAAAACATACAAGTGGCACATGTGGGAATACCAGTAGGGAATCAGCAAATACAAGCATGCAAGTCCCTTGAAAACAGCAGATATAACTAAAAGGAAGAACAGTAAGGCCAACATGCTTATTTCCCTGATCTACAAAAATGCTACAAAATCCCTGGGCCATGGCAACACAGCAGCCTCAGAGACCTTGTAAGCTCTACTGGGACCTTCACAACATCCTCTTCTTCCTCCTTTAAGGGAGCATCTCACTTCCACCAAGCAGCTGGTGCTTGGACAGGGACCCTTGCGGCTGGGATCCTGGTCAACAGTTGGGCTCTGGGTATTAACCCAGACTCACAGGGCCATTCTCTTGGCTCCCCGGAAAGGGCAGATAGGTGGTGTTTAAGGCAGGCATCCTGTGATTGTGTCATGCTGTCCTGGTGCGGGACGCAGCCTGTCCCACAACCCTGGGCCCGTACCCAGCAGTGGAAGGACCTTCTCATGCTATACCAAAATACCAGTACATCTCTGCTGTCAGCCCCAAGGCCATGGCAAGAGGACCCAGCTCTTGCATACTGAAAAAACCACATTGCCACCTCATCTTCCTCTTAGCATGGTCATCTTCTGGGGCCCATGGGCTTTTGTTTGCATCTCTATCAGTGTGTCCTTCCAGTGGTATGTAACACCCTGTGACTCTGAGCAGTCTTTGTGAGACATACAGAAACTGGTCTGCATGCTGGCTTGCTCAGATAACCTCTGGCTTCACATACTCCTGTTAGGCGCAGCAGGCCTGAACACACAAAGCAAAGCAAACAGGGATTCCATCGCACTCCTAACAGCCATGACAAACATCACATATGTCCACTGGCAACAGATACTGATGGAAAAATACCTTCTTCATCTTGTGTCAGCTGGCTCCTCCAGCTATTGACCAAAGAGGAAACAATAAGACAGCTGCAGCATGATCATTCATTGGATCCAGTCTACCACTGTCTTTTGGCAATGAAGTACCAACACAACTCTCACATGAACTTATTTGCCGGTGAAAATGTTAGGAAGAAACTGTGTGTGAAATAGCATACTGTTAGCACAGATCCATCCTCGGGCTCCCCTCAGTCGTGGCTCTAAACACCTCTCTCAGGTTTCCTTCAGTAAAACCAGTCAGATGCTCAGGATCTGGCTCTCTAGGAAACCCTTCCTGAATGAAAACGTCAGCACTGCACACACTTTTAATCGTCAATAAGGATGTGATGCCCCCAAGAACAGTGCATACCCTGAGGACTTGATGGCTCCCCAAGCTGCAGTATGCTTCTGATGTGCAGGTGTGCTGTGACAAACAGTCCTGTGAAAATAACACTGAAGTTTCATAGCCATTTCCTCACTGTCAGGGCTAGGTCAAATACAACCAAGCAAAAAATGATGCTTCTTATTTCTACTCCCACTTCTATCTAGCATCTAAAAACACACCAGGCTTCTTCTGCCCTAAAATCAGCACCAGCAATAATTATACCGATCAGACTTCTGCTTCTGGTTTTGTTAGTGAAACTGGAGGCACAATGAGAAATCAGCTCAGTCTCCTGGAGTTGTTTTAGCTCTACAGGGCAGTTCTACATAAAGTATATGCCATGAAGGCACACAGGAGGCCAACTGGTTAACTAAAGGAGTTTTGGCATTTTACAGTGTTTTTCTGATGACAACTTCTGTTTCCAGTCTTGCCATAGTCACACAAATTCTGGAACATGGGATGAGAGCCCAGCTAAAGAATAAATATCTAATTACACAGTGATACAGCAAAGCCTTTTGCTGATTTCTGGCAATGAAATAAATGTTGATCAAAGCCTAAAGGAGTTCTGGCATGCTGCTGCATGTCAGCTTATGCTAAAATTGTCAGAGGCACAGATTTTCCACTAACATGCATTCAGTGGAATGAGAATTGACGACACCAAAAGGGAAGTTTCAGTGACAGTTAAAGGCATGCTCACTGAGAATTAGGTCTCTCTGGCAGCTCAGACAGAGGAAGTGAAACCCAGACGTAACTTTGCAGCTCTCAAATTTTTAAACCCTGCCAACATAAGAGGCAGGCTTTTATTCTAAACAATGGGGTTTAAGTCTGCAACATTCTTGTATTTTCTAATGTTGATCTGCAGTTACAGGAGCTGAATAGAAACATCTGCCAAAAAAGTACTTGTCTACCGTCTCTCTTGACACCTTTTGAAAAGCAGCGGTTTGTAAGACATGCCTTCTTCCGCTCTGAAGCCTGTAGAGGGAGCCCAGGTTAACAAAAACCCCTGACCCAAAGCTGAGACACCACAAGGAACAGAGCTATAGAAACACAACCTTCTCTTGGAAAAATGCAGCAGAAATTTAATTCAAGCAAAACTTAGTGATAATGGGAAAAATAACAGTAGAAAGGGTATGGATAACATAAAAAAAACCCTGCCAAATTCTCTTTGAATAATATAACTATTCAAGATACATTTATGGAATAGAATCATAGAATAGTTAGGATTAGAAAGGACCTTAAAATCATCAAGTCCAAACCCCCCTGTCATGGGCAGGGACACCTCACACTAAATCGTCACTTATAGTGATAAGTAAGCCAGAAGATTAGGATCATAGTAACAGACCCACCCCAGGATATCCCAAGGAGTAAGCTTGTTTCTGTTGGGAAATGGACATGCAGCTAAAAAGGTACAGCACTTCATAGGGAGAGGCTAAAGCTCTCTCCTATTCTCCATGACCAGGCATCTCTAACTGCTGTACAGAGTGCTCCTGAAGAGTGTGTCAGATTTCACCACTAAGCTGTTTGTGGGCTGATTCTTTTCTCATTTGCACTAGTAGAACTCTTTTTGCTTTCACAGTGATTTCAGAACATCCTCAATACACACTGAGGTATAGCTTTACTTATGAATATAGAAAAATATGCTCATACCATATGCCATAGAATCACTGGTGGCTTGGTGTACATCACAATTACAGATAAACCCTGTGCAAATATGTGTAGTTTGAGAGCAGGGCCAATGGTCCTGACTTAACCTGATCCCAAATTTGCTTATGGATAAGCCTATAAAATTAGATTCAGGGTTCCAGTCCATCAGATATGTAACAGACCACAGTGTTGTGATTCAAATAAGAATCTCCCCATGTTCAGTCCTGATTCTGGTCCAGACCAGGTTATGCTCTATGAAATTCAAGCACCCATGTCTTTCCCTTTGGACCATCAACTGCCCTCCTTCTCCTAGGGAGAAAGCTGTGCAGAGTGGAGGGGGAAGACTGAATTTGCTACATGTCTGCCCACATGCCACAGATGAAGAACACAATTTTGTATTCCCTACCTTTTGCAGGCATCCAGCATAAATAATGAAGCCTTTGGCATGCAGATGCTTGGCCAAGGCAAATCCAAAGCCTGAGTCACAACCTGTTATAAGCACAGCTCTGCTGCCAATCTGCAAAACAGAACAGAACAAAATGCGCTGGAATTGAGTATCTGAAATCAGTGATTTGTAGTACACTGAACAAAACCATGTCCTCTGCCAGGAGCATCTGTCCCAGGGACGTTGTCTACACTCATTGCCAATACTGCCACCCAATGCCTCCTGAAGACAAGAAACAAAGGTTTCACATGGAGTTCACTCCTGTGAGGCAAGATCACTGTCCTCCCAACACAGAGAACATTGGCACTGTCCTGGGTTCAGCTGTAGCAGTTATTTTTCTCCTTCATAGCTAGTGCAGTGCTCTTTTCTACTTTAGCCTGAGAACAATGCTAATAACACACTGACATTTTTAGCTGTTGCTATGTAATGTTTACTCCGATCAAGGACTTTTCAGTCTCACGCTCTGCTAGTGAGGAGAGGTACAGGGGGCCAGGAGGAAGCAGAGACAAGACACCTGACCCAAACTAGCCAAAAGGGTATTGCATCCCACAGCATGTCATGTCCAGTATATAAACTGGGGGGAGTTACCCAGAAAGCCCAGATTGCTGGTTGGATTGGGCTGGGTATTGGTTGGCAGATGGTGAGCAACTGTATTGTGCATCACTTGTGTTTATTATTTTCTTTTCTTTTTCCCCTTTTAGTTTTATATTCTCTCCCCTTGTTACTTCCCTTGCCATTATTATTGCTGGTAGCAGTAGTGGTTTGTGTTATATGTTAGTTACTGGACTGTTCTTGTCTCAACACATGGGAGTTACATTCTTTTGATTCTCCTCCCCGCCCCTCCAGGAGCAGTGGGGGAAAGAAGGGGAGGAATGAGCAAGGTGCTGCATGGCTCTAAGTTGCTGGCTGGGCTTAAACCATGACAGACACCTGTGGCAACAGGGTCCCAAGGCAGAGACCAAGCAAACCATTCTCTGGCAGCTCACATCCATCTTGAAATGTGAAAATATACCAGATAGTTTCCCAGACATGTTCTCCTTCAGTAGGAATTGCTCTTGTATGTTCAAAGCAGGCAGGAGCCCGCTCTTGTGTGCCATGCAGCTCGTAGGGCATGGGGAAGATAGCTTAGCTGAAGAAAGGATATGGACTGACATTACTGATTGCTCATTCATTTTTCTCTCTCTAGCATGTAAACCCTCTAGTGCTGGGTTTTAGAAGCTAAGCAGAATCAAGTGGGTTTAATATCTGAAATTAAAGCCAGTTGCTCATAGGTCTTTTTGTTTGTTTTCTGGTCATCTTATTTGTCCAATTAAAACTTAAAACAGAAGTATACCTCCTTCTTTCTCCAAACCCCTTCTTCTAACCCAAAGAGAGCCAGCAGTTAAGTGACATGTTAAAGATTGCATGGCTTATCGGATATTCCAGCAGCAACATGTGCAGATGCAGCAAGGTGCTGCTGTAGGTAGGATTAGGTAATATTTACTCTCAATCATTCCAACTCATCTCTTAATAAACTAGCAATTTGGCTTTCCCCAGCATACACAGGGATTTATCAGAGGCACACTGAAAGCCCAGAAGTGATGCGAGGGCCATATATGTATTCCTCTGAGACTGTCCAGGGATTACAAAGCAAAATATGCATGTTCTAACACTGCTACAGTACTGAGTTCTGTTCCTCAGGTAAGAGGGCAAAACTTCCCCCTTCTTATTGCTTGGCACTGCTCCTGGGAAACTAGCACCTTTCAGGAGAGGGCCATTAAGGAAGATGGCCACTCTCCAGATCAAAAGGTGAGGACACACTGATTTATTTACATGTCTTTACACAACCATGCTCCAGAAAGAGCACAGTATTAGGAAGCTGTTATGCAAATTCCCTCCACTCTAAGGTGAAATATTTCATTTGCTGAGCGAGTTCCAAAAATAGAAGAAACCAAGTAGTCTGATTATTTCCATCCCTAGCACCATGCTACGTCAATGGAAGCTCTCTGCTAGGAAAGAATGTGGAGTATGTTGGAGAGGTCCAGCTCAGAGTCTTTCTGGTCATCAGGCTTCACTGATTTTAAAACCCCAGCTCAACAGAACTAGTTCCTGGAAAACACAATCACACTCACCTGATCAACTTCATTTGCATAAGAACGGCTGCCACACGGGGACAAGGGAGGGAAGCAAAACCTTTGCACTGGTCTGTTGGTAAAACAAACAAAAACAACAGAACAATCAGGCACACAATATCCTGCCTGCACCCTCATGCTGCAGCTTACACATGAAAAGGAATGTAGTATTGTCTACATGATGTACACTGTCACTTGAGAAGACAGAATGCAGCCTACACTTCTCCTTAGTCTGAGTCTGTGTGTTTTTTACTGTATGAAACATTTGTTTCTTCAAAGAGCATAATGTTATTTGCAGCTGCAGAAGATGTCTGGATATCACCAAGAATTCTAAAATAACTCCTGATCTGGAGGCACAGAGCTGCTTCCACTGCAAAATGGGCAGTACAGTGTTTTAATTTCCAACAGCAACAACACTCTCACTTAAGAGTTGCACAAAGTTAAGGAAGAGGAAGTTATTCATTTGTCTGATGAAAATATTCTGCCATAGCATTGACTCTGATACCTACCCCAAGGCTGAACTTGCTTGGATCTGTCTTCCTGGCTCTACACACAGCTGTACTCTTCTGTAATCTTAGATGACACTTTCTTCCTCTACAGCTTCTACCCTTTAGATACTGTTAGATTTTAGATCCCAGCTTTGCAACTGTTTAAGCTAAGAGACACCACATCTTTTAGTAACACCTGCCATGCAGGTCTGAAGCTCCTCCACATAGTATGTCCAACTCACAGGAAGATAAACCATGTTCACAAAGACAGACCAAGCAAAGCAACAATGCCTTCCATGGGGTAAGACTACTTAGAAAAGCTATGCTACCAGTAGCATTGCGCTGTCTTAGGTCTTGCCATCATTCATCAAACTGGGCCTAGACAACACACCAGTGACCCTAGCCTCTGTCATTGCCAGCATTGTCTCTGAACTGTATCTGATTTTTCATTTTTGCTTTGGGCACTGACATTGCCCTCCCAGAGACTTCTGGCCTTCCCCTAGATTTGCTGTACTTGCTCAACCCTAACAACATCTGTCTTTCAGCAGAGCTTATCTTCCAGGCTGCTCTTCTGTCTTGTAAGTGAACCCACATCATCATTCACTATTATCTCCTCCTCAGACATCACAGGCACTCCCAGGGTGACCTGTGCTACACTGAACAGCAACTTGCAGACACTCTGGCCTCTGAGCTCCACCTTGGGAAAACAAGGCTAGAAAAAGGGTCTGCTTGGGCAGAAGCTTTGAACCAGATGGAAAAGGAGCTGATTTATATTCAGGCAACAGTGTTCGCTCACCTTCCTGCAACAGTTTAGCACCTTTTCTACCCTCAAGTGTCACAAACCCAATTAGCTCTTGAAATAGCTACAGCCAATTTAATCACTGCAAAGGTCAGTCCCTAGACAAAGTGTGTGTTAATATCACTGACCTGCAAACCTGACCTGGAACTTTTATCTCACAAATAAGCTTCTCTGTGTATCTTAAAGTGTCCAGAAATGTTGATAATATTTCTTCTAGTTGCATGAACTTGAGTTTTATTTTTCAGTGCCATGTCTGGTCCTGTTATTTCACTGCGGAGCACTGATTTGCTGCACTCTATTCATAATAACTTGTAGAGAATAGCTACTTGACATTCTGCCTACCTTGACCTGAAGCCAAGGGCATCAAATAGGTGCCAGCTGCTGATCAGCAGGAACGTCACCAGAGGAAACAGCTACAAAGCCTATACAATGCTAGTCCCCACACAGTACACTAAGGTACCACAAGCCATTTTTGTCATTCTGCATGACTGAATTCTAGAGACCACAACTGAGACTTCTGAAGTGCACAGATGGTCCTCGAATTGAATATGTGCCTGTAACCATGTATCAGTTTTTTCACTTACACCAAAAAAGGCAGTCCTCAGCTTGAAGAGTCAAGTACATAAATGCTACCTCAAGGTATTAAGATACTAGTATAACGACAACACTGCCTTCCAGATGAACAGATTTCCATTTCAGGTTTAGCAGCTTGTGGGTACTTCAAAAAACGCAACACATTTTTGCCCTGAGTACAGGGCACACAAAGCACAAATACACAGTAAGCAAAACAGAAGAAGAATATTCTGAAAATACTTTTTTCAAGTTAATAATTCTTTTCTCAAGCATTAATTTGTATTTTTAAGGCCACAGCAAATTCCTGCTGGTGCAGCTTTGGGGTATGTGTGTGCAGTAAATAGGAGATGTAAGGCCTATGTCTGTTTGCACAGGAAATCTCTAACAGCTTAGCTGTCTTTGGTCTCTACAGCTCCCTGTTACGGAAGCCGTCCTTGACAATGATAATGCTGGACACCACTATCAACAGCAGTAGAAAAACACTGGAGGTAGCAGTTCTTGCTTAGCAGGCAATGCGCCATTTTTAAACAGCTTATGTACAATTAGTGGTAAATACACCATTGTTTGAGAACCCTGCCCTAAGCCAGTGAAAGCACTCAACTCGCTCTGAATTTGAACTAGTAGAGTTCTCATCATATATCAAAATAAAAGGTATTTTTTTAAGAGCTAGGAATTAGAATTAGATAGGCAATTTTCTGTACATGTTCAGAAAAAAAGAGCTTCATTAGTCAACCCACCTCTGGTCTTCACCAAACCCCTCAACTTTCTCTTTCATTTCCTGTGATTCATGGCCTCTTTGATGAAGTCACAGAAATACATGAGAGTTTCTTACTCTGCAGCAAAGCCTACTTGCTGATATTCAGAAATAAATCCTTGCTTGACACTGAATTAATGCCCTGATCAATCTCCTTTGACTGCAGATGATTGTCCAAGTGTAAAAAACACCAAACAACATGTTGCCAACCCTTCCTTGAAGATGAAGTCCATGTGTACTCAGCTCAATGGCTGAGCACTGGCATGGGTTGCCCAGGCAGGCTGTGGAGTCTCCATCCTAGAGATACTCAAAAGCCACCTGGACATGGTCCTGGGCAATCAGCAATAGGAGGTCCTGATTGAGCAGGGGGGCTGGACCAGATGACCTCCAGAGGAGCCTTCCAACCTCAGCCATCTTGTGATTCTGTATATAAATTGTCCCAGTGAAATGAAATGAGCCCTTTAGATATGCTTTACTCAAGATCTCACTCTTTCTTCTTCTCCACCTAGTTACTTACCTGAGGCCATTCCCTGGGTCCTTGAAATTCAGGGCTTTCACAGAGAAGCTCAGAAGAGGCCGGGACAGCTTAGTAGCCAACATGCTTTCAATTGGCACACTCTACCAAATGCAGTACTGTTCTTCCTTCGTTCTGCAATACAAGATAGCACCTGTTGCTCAATTGTTTTGTAAGTCATGCTGACTCCATGTATTTCAACATGAAAATAAAGTCCAAAGGAACTCATATTTCCCCCTTGCAGTCCCTCACAGTGAGATAAACAGCTCATCCTTCAACTGTTTCAAGATGCTTTTAAGTAAGGAATTTTAATTAAGTTAAATAACCAGCAGGGAGGCATCTAAAGAAAATCTAAATTTCTCCTTCTTTAGTGCATCTTTAACTGCATTCTCTGAAACAGCTAAAAATTAAGGTACCTTCACGGAATAGATTATTTCAAGTGAGCAATATGAGACAGTGCTGAACTAAAATATAGCTTCAAATCATGGATGCTGTTACATGTTCTGAAAGCAATCCTTGGGCTTTACAGTTAGTACAACCATGCAGTTAAAAATACATTTCTTTCTAATTAAGTAGCAGGTGATGCTGGACAGGGAATCACTGTGCACTATGGGGCAAAAAATGCTCAAGAAGCAGACTTCAGTACAGAAATTGAGTTCCAATCGCATCCATCCTGTATAAATCCGATCCAATACACACAAAACCAGCTCCCCAGCCTAACGCCCAGCCCCCTTTATTATAGCACAGAAGCGTGTCTAATTGTTAGGGCTCATCTGCATCTCTGCCGGGGGTTGAGCTGCTGCCGCGGCAGCTTCGGGGCCTGCGGGAAAGAGGCCTCGACTGAAAACCGGGGCAGCTACCACAGAAAGCTCCGCGGTGGGGCACCTTCTAGCTGGGGAGGGGAGGTGTGTGCTCGGGAGGACCGGGGGGCCCCGGCACCCCTCAGAAACCCGGGGGGGGGGCTGGTCAAAATCGGGAGCTCGGTCGCTACGCCCACAGTTTGCGTGAGGAATGCTGCAAGGAGGCGGCGCGGGGCCGGGCCTTCCCCACGCAGCGCCCGCGGCCCGGGAGGGGCTCACGGCCTCGCCATGGCGGCGCAAGCTCGTGTCGGTCCCGCGCCCGGGCAGCGGCGGGGCGCGGCCTTCCACGTGTGACCGACGCGGGGCGGGCGGCAGGCGGAGGCCGCGCAGGGGCTGATGCCGGCGCCCCTCGCTTGCCGCCGCTGCCTGCCCCCCCCCCGCATCGATACCTCCCCGCGGTTGGGCAAGGTCAATCCCCGGGCGGCCCGGCAACCAGCGACCCGGCAGGGCCGGCCTGCCGCTGCGGCATCACCCTAGCCCGCCTGCCCCTTCCCGTGGAGGCCGCTGAGGCGGCGGCGGCAGCGAGCCACCCAGATGTTACCTGGAGCAGGCGGGCCTGCCTGGTGCTGCTGCTGTTTGAATGAGGCTGGGCCGGTGCCCCGGCTGCCGGGGAGCGGCGGGGGGCGGGGCGGGGGAAGGGCTGGGGCGGGCGCGGGCGGTGGCGGCGGTACGCGGCGGCGATAGGCTGCGGCCTCTGAGGAGCGCCGCGATGCCGACAGCGTGCGGGCGGTTCCTGGCCCGCCACCGCCTTCTCCTGCCGCGGAGGGCCCGCCGCGCCCTACCCGTGAGTACCGCGGCGAAGGGCCGGGGGCTTCAGCCCCTTCTGGGGCTCGCTGGGGAAGAGACCGACGGAGGCTCCCGCGGGGCCTAAAATGACGCCGCGCCTTCAGGGCAACCTCTGCCGGTTAACGGGCCCCGGTTGAGACGTCGCGCCTGCGCGCGTGGGACCTCCACACGGGCACGGCGAGGGGCGATGGAGTGCAGCGCTGCGAACAAGCCGGGCAGGGGCCCGAAAAACCACGGGGGCACGAAACAGCGGCGGTTTGGTGCCAGTGCTTTAAGCATGGAAATGAGCGCAAGGAAGGAAGAAAGTCCTGTGAACGGAACAGAATTGCATAACCGCTCTCTTCTGTATGTTTCAAACCCACAGTTAATTGTCACTCGATTGGAGTTAACTTAGCCCTAGTTTATGCTCCAGGCAAGCTTTCTGTGGGCACCGGAAAGAATTTGCAAGTGAACATGGGTTTGTGCCAGTCCTGGCATGGCCAGATAACAGTTTTGGCTTGTTTGCAAGCTCCCACTTCACTCTTCTGCTTTGCTCCTCCTGTTCCCCATCAGTGTCCCACCTGACAAAATACCTTCCCTTTAGTGAATATTTTCAGTTGCTTTTCCTGGTATTCAAACCCTCAACTTCCTGACTATGGAAAAAGAAAACAAGCAAAGTCTACTGCTTTCATCTTTGCATTAATATGTTTGATAACAAGCAGATGGCTGGGGAGAAAACAAGTGGCGCAGTAGAAGAAGTCTAGGCAAGCGCTGTGGGTTCCCACATTATCCAGAGAGACTGGCTAAAAACACAGCTTCACTTTAGTTAGCTTCTTTTGCAATAAATATGTATTATTTTGATAGATCACCCACATGAATAAAATAAATTCTGCTATTTAAGAAAGTGATCATATCCCAGTAGGAAAAGCTCATGAGATGTGTGCATTTGAGCTGACTGCAGGTTAAAATCAGGCTGCCTCTCTGGGACCGTTTGAACTGCATGGAATGTGTATTACAGTGCTACCTACCACACAAGGAAGACACAGTCAGTATTACCCTAGTATAAGTTGTTCTGCCCTCTTAGCAGGTCTCAGGTGGCGCGGCAGTACCACAGCAGCGCTTCCTGCGAGCACTGTGTGACCGTTACTTGAGTGAGGCACCTGAAGTTCCTCAAAATGCTGATAAGGTCACAGTGATGCCTGCTACGAGGGTGATAACTGGTCCTTTCTGCCTGTTTTGGCACTGTGTCAAGCTAAGCTGCAAACTGACTTATCAAGCTCCAGGAATGAGGCCCACAAGGCCTTAGCTTGGGACTTTCAAAAGATAAGGGTGATTGAGCTTTTCTGTGTTTCGAGGAGTTTGGGAATGGGATCTTTTTGACTAGGAATGGAGTTGTTCTCTGCTCTTAACCTTGGGAGCCCTCTGTCCATCAGGCATGGCACAAAGATGGGGCAGCTGTGAGGTCTAGTCCCTCCCTTGGGTTTTTGCATAGTCATTAGCGCTGCTGGGGCCTCAGTCTGTTATAAACCGTGCTGCTGTAATCACATGTTTTATTACCAGCAATTAGGATAAGTAACAGATAACCACAGGAACCTTCCTATACTGAGAAGGATGTAAGTTTCTTTTCACTTTTTTTCCTTACTACTGACAGCTGAGAAGATTTTTTAAACCTCTGCCTTTTCTGTCTACAGTTTGTGGGGGTTTTGTTGGGTTTGTGTTTTGGTTTGGTTTTGGTTGTTTTTTTTTTTTTTGTGGGAAGGGGGGGGTTTTATCA
>NDXB01013063.1:189808-201135 GCA_002631895.1 Agapornis roseicollis | reverse complement strand
TTTTTTTGGTTTTTTTTTGGGTTTTTGTTTTGGTTTGGTTTTGGTTTTTTTTTTTTTTTTTGTGAGAAGAGGGGGGAGGGGTTTAATCACAGAAAGCAAACCAACTGCAGAAAGCTAAAACTAGCTGTACATAATTCTGTATATAACACAGCTCAGCCATTTGCTTCTATATCTTGCAGCTGAGTTCTTTCCATCAAACTGGCTGATGAAGGAGCTAATGATGATGAGGATTGGGTATCTTTTCTGTCCACTTAGCTTGGGTTCTGGAAGTGATTGTAAGTCCCTATTTCCTGCACAAACCTTGTTCTTTTGGGAAGGTTTTTGTTTTCAGGATTCAGAGGCAAAGGGTCTATGGAGGTGAGGCTGAGAGAAAAGTCAAATCCTTTCTTTTCCATGGGCTATCTTGCTGAATTATTGGGAAATTCTTGGCAAATTCTGTGACCTGTTTTGTACTTAATCCTCATCTCTTTTGGAGCTGTGGCACTTTAAATTTGAGACTGAGCACATTATATTTAATTATCACTTATGTTTGTCCTTTAACTACTTTGAGAGCTTTAGCAGAGCTAGCCTGTAGCTGAGAGCTTTTTGTAGGAATCAGTGTTAATGTAGGTGTTTGTATGAAAAATACAAGATAGACTTTTGATCAGTTCTCATTTCAACTTCAGATCATGACTTCCCTTCAAAAGCAATAACTTTAGCCTGAGTTGTAGAACTGGGTGTAGCTTATCTGCATATTGTTCTCTGCTTAGGCTTATCTTGAGTTTGTACAGCAATGCTCTGTCACTGTCACCCTGCAATTATTCCTTATTGCCATTTCACTACCATGCATGTCAGCAAAACAAGTTCAGTCAGGGAGTGCTGGCAATTGCCTCATTTCTGTCTGAAAAAGTGTATGGACAAGCCAGTGCAATTCAAAAGTGTTATAAAATACAAATGTTCATACTGCAGCTGCTATCAATACAGTAACAGTGAATATTAGTTGCAGATATCTCCACAGTCATGGAAGTGACCTCACTTCCTTATTGCATTCTCCAGATCTAAATCACATTATTGCCTCATGAATATTATTTCTGTTTGGAGCACCGTACAGCACAGCAGCTGAGTGCCTGCTAGTTGAGTTAAGTGTTAGGAGTTCATTGCTTTACAGCTGTGGTGAGAGAAGCAGGGGAGAGATGGCTTCCAGCAAAGAATGAGGGTGAATGGGCAGTATTTTGCTATAGGCTTCTCCGCAAGATTTGGGATTCCTGTTTTGGATCTATCACAAGCCTGTTATCTTATACCATATGGAGTATCAAATCTCTCTTAATTTATCCATCACCCAAAAGATAATAAGAATGTAGGAGAGAACTGTAGGATTTGCTAAGTTGTTCCTCTTAAGACTGCAGTGTTTCAGAAGGAAACCCTAACCTGTATGCTGAAATACAGTAAAAAAAGTACTGCATGAAGTAGGAGTAGGTGGGGAACAGAGAGCAGAAAGTTACTCTGCAGCTAAAAGAGCTGCTGTACATCTCAAGCAGGTGGCATACTACCATTTGGGTGTTTTCTGTGCTGTTCTTTCTTATAATGCCCATGGGCTGGTAGGTCAATAACTTCCTTTGAAATGTTTCCGTTTTACTTTGACCACTGATAATTGAAAGAGAGTTTTGCTGTTCTAGCTTGGGTATCAAGGCAACACAAATTGAGACAGACCAGCAACTGAATAAATTTGGGGTTCACACAGTAGCTGGGAGCCGGTTGTGTTTGTACACCGGAGTCTTGTCACCTTGTTTACACAGGCTGACCCAGCAGAAGCTCCACTGAAACTGCTGGGTTTAGACTGTGCTCAGGTTAGTGTGCAGACAGGTACAGATGGAATCGTATCCCCCAAACAGTGGCTGGCCCTGGCTGCAGGGCTGCAAGATGCTCCTGTGTTGTATCTGTCGGTGCTGGTGATGCCTGCAGCATTGCAATATCTGATGATACTGTGTTACTGTCTTTCCACATGCAGGCTGAAGAGAAGGTGGTGCTAATAACAGGCTGTGACAAAGGTTTTGGATGTGCCTTGGCAAAACAGCTTCATACAAAGGGATTTACTGTTTTTGCTGGATACTTCCTTATGGTGAGTAGCAATATTGACCAAAATTCTTCTCTAGTTGGAGAAAAATGCTTTTCAAGTGAAAGCATCCTCATGTGCAGCCTCTGTTTGCCCTCATCCAAGACCTGGGAGAAGTGCAGTGGCCAGGGATTGTTGCATCTTTCTTTGCATCATCTGCATGTGCATCTTGTCAGTCCTGTAATTCTGAGCTCTTTAGGGCAGGGAGTGTCTGTTAACTGAATGTTTCTACAGTAGCTTGCACAGTAAGGTATTGTTCACTGCTGGAAGCCTCTCAGCAAGACTGCATCACTTCATATATTTGATAGTCCAAAATTGCTATGGCATTATGGCTTTCTGTCTTCGCTGGCATCTCTGCTGCATCTTTCATTCTGTCACTTTCTTTTGGGGCACTCTCCTCAAGCTCGTCTCCAAGTCACCTCTCCTCCATTGTTCAGATTCTGTTTCCAAAATGTTTTCCAACTGTGCTTTTACAGCTTTTGTAGAAGCTATTCAGTTCCTGGGTAGCTGAATGAACAAATTTATCGTACCTTTCTGATATATGTAGGCCTCACCCTGTTACTTGTGTATGGCACATGGCATCACTTCTTGTAAGAGATCAGTTTAGGCACACTGAATCAGAAGGGGTTGCAGACCCATCATCCCATTCCCTGGTCATGCAGGTAACAGTGTTGTGTAATCCTCTTTATAAACTGGGACAAGTCCACTTCCAACTCAGCTGGGGTCTTATCCTTGCTACATTGGGGTTTTTTGTGTTTTGATAGTCAAAACTCATGTAATTTCTGACCTGAATTGTTCAAAATCAGTTCATACCCACTTGTTTCTCTGTTCAAAGGTGGCTATTCAGCACAGGTGCTCAGGGAGTGATGACTACAGAATCTTGAGTGCTGTGGAGGGTTATAAAAAAAGGTGTTCTTTGTTGCTTGTGTGATCTTGGTGGTGGTTACGTTCTTCCACCACACCAGAAGGGAAAGTTATTATCAGCTGATGTATTGTGTAACTTGAGAGCAAGAGTGAAGAGTGTCCTGTTGGAAACCGCCACTAGCTGGAAATTTCCATGTGGAGGCTCTGTAAATCCTTCAGTAGTCATGTCATACACTGCTTTGGGATGCCTGGCTCTGTGGTGATAGCAAGTCGGGCACTTACTGTGCAGAGCAGTAGATGAAGGGAACAGAAATGAGAGGGAAGATGGGGTGGTGTGAGAGGGCTGTTCAGAAGTTGGCACACTAATGTGGTGCAGAGAGCGAGGCTCCATTTGAAGCCACATAAAGGAACTAATTGCTCCTGAAGTGAGCCCTGCTCGCTCTTTTTATTGATGGAAAAACACACCACAATTCTTGATCACAGATTACTTATTACCTGTCCCCAAGTGGTCAGGCAGCTCTCAGCATCCCCTCTGATCTGGTATGGCAACATCTTACTTGGAACCAAAAGTTTTGTGGCTCCATATTTGTATTCTTCCATGTAGAAGTGGAAAATGCATCACCAGTCATAGCTGATCTGCAGGTGACTTTTAGGAGATTAACAGAGACTTGACCCTGAAGGGGTAGGAAGCTGGGCCATGTGCCTTTTTTCTTGTTCTGTGCATTAATAAATTTCAGGAGACCTGGGCTCAGAGCCCCAGGACTTCATTCATGCTTCCTCTTTCCCACCCCCTGCCCTGGGTTGTTAGTGTTGTCTTATGTGTTCTTAGGTGCATCTGAAGGGCAGGGTCTGGTGAATAGCCCCTGCAAAAATGCTACAGCTGAATGCTTTCTCTAATTCTTGGGATGCACAACATCCCGTATGGAGCAGGCTTGTGTTTTACATGGTTGAGGGACATGGTAGCCTAGAAGTTTAAAATTTGATAAGCAGGACCTTACTGAAAACCTAATGATAAACTGTGTATGGGATGAAAATGGTTATAAATCCAGAGCTGACTGCTTCAAGAAAAGAAAGTACAAGGCAACTACAGAAAAAAATGGTAGATGCAAAAGAAGCAGGAAACATTAGTGAAGGCAGGAAGCTGTTATGTCAGATCATTTGTGAAGAACAAGGTATGACTATATGAGTGATTGCTGCTGCTAAGTGAAGGAGTGCACATGCAGTGTGGCTGAGGATGCAGCCACCAAGTGGGAACTGGCAGTGTGCATGGAACTGCTCATGGCAAATGCAAGGAAGCCTGTCCTTCATGAGAGAAGTATGAGCTACTGTAGATTCACTGCACGGTCAGAGCAGGTGTGGAGGCAGTTGTCATAGAGCAGATGCCAGGCTCTAGTTCATGCATAGTTAGTCCATCATCACTTGTGTGCTTTTTTTATGGAGAATTAAAAGGATTCCTGACTGCCACAGAAAACTCTTGCATTAATACAAGATGATACACTTTCAGGTGTATCAGGAGGTTTTTAATGATCAGACAGTCATAAATAAAGTTGCAGGAATAGCAAGAATACTGAAGAAGGCTGGGATAGAACTGAAGAATTTCAAGTGCAAAAGGGTTTTCATTTAGCAAGGACAAGTAAGCCCACAGATAATGTTTCTGTTTAATATATCAGGATTAAGATGGAAAACCACACAGGAATAGATTACAAAATAACCTGAAAAGTAGAATGTACAGAAAAACTTGAAATAATCATTGTCTTATTGCCTTAGATCTTACTGGAAAAAAAAAAGGATAAATTGTTTTCAGGTGCCTACTCTCAGCAGTTTTCATGAGGACTGCAGGCAAGAAAAGGGAAAGAACAGGGAATGTTCGCATAAATGGATGAGTACAAGTTCACCAAGCCTGACAAAATATGCTGAAGAGCATTTAAAGGATGAGCCATTGTTATTTCTGCCCCTTGGGTGGTATTTTCAGGAGCGCCTGGAGGCCAGGGCATTTCCACAGGGCTGGAAAAGGGCAGATACTGCCTTTCTATTCCCAAAGGGAGCAGACTTCTGAAATTTCCAAACAGGCAGCTCACCTTCATTGCACTAGATGACATTGCATCACACTGATCTGCCAATTTTACACATGTCTAGCTCATAGTGTGATACACACTGTGTGTATGTTACTGGGAACAGGCTGTACCATGTCAGTCTAATCTCATTCTGGCCAAGCAGCAGGGTGGTTAAAGGGAAAGGAATAAATGTATTCTGTATAAGGGTTTTGACGCAGTCCCTCATGATAGTCTTGTGAGCAAACTTGCACCCTAAGCCTGTGACTGGCGTTCAGTCTGAGGGAAATTTTCTTGGAAGTGCTCCCTGGAATAGAGAATTCACTTGGAAAGAAATGTACATGCTGCAAAACAGGGAAGGTTGCAGGCCCTGTGGGGAGTAGGGCTCAAAATGATGATAACAGACCAGAGAGAGTTTGAAATCAATTTGGTGTAATCCAGTAATGACGAATATGAGGTGTTCTGCTCAGGAAATGCAGGAAGGGAGTGGTTGGATAGGCAGCAGCAGGGGAAATGGGGGCATTTGCACAAATGGAGCAGGCTGGCTGTTGGAGTTGGCTGGTGTTGAGCATTGTGTTTGTGCCTTCCTGATCCTCACTGACATCTTGCTGTTGGTGCCCAAGTGCTTGGCAGGGCTTAATCCTGAATTCCACAAACTTCCCTGGGACAAATCCATGGCTTGGTCTGTTACAGGAGGGCTCTTTCCTAACAAGCCCCTGTGTGTTCTGCCTGTCTCTCAGCACTGGCTGCATTGGGATCCTCTGAACAAGAGCAGGGGCAAGGAGCAACTGAGGGGAAAGGGAAGCAGCCGAAAGCTGGTGCAAGGCTGCTCTGCAAGGTGGAAAAGGCTCCTGTGGTCCTGAAGCTGTCCTTGCTGGGCAGAGGGTGGGCTGGGCAGCCAGAGTGTACAGGGCAGCGAGGCAGGATAAACAGGGGGAAATGAGGTACATGGGAGGAAATGGCAGAGTCCCACTGAAGGCCTCTCTGGAGAGTACTTGAGCTGCAGGCTAGGCTGGGGCAGGGCAGCTTCCAGCTCTGATAGAATTGGGATAGGGAAGCTGGGAGATCCTCCAGCAGGACAGAAATCTGACAAAAACAGTGACAGCAAAGAGAGGGGAAGCGAGGTTTTGCAGCTGGGCCATTGCTGCCAGGACCCCACTCAGCTCGCACTGCTGTGTGGTTTCTACTGGTGAGTCCCAAGGCCATGAAGGACTACAGTTAAATCTACTGTTTAAGAAACCAAGAAGAAAAACGTGGGTATGTGAATGGAGAATGTGCTTTACTGCTCCTGAAGACCACAGAGCCTAAGATGATGTTCACTTCTGTCTGTAAAATACCTGGCTGCTTCATTTGTGAAGAGGTTTTCTGTGCATAAGGGTTAAGCCATTTGTTTCACAGTTAGGTAGTGGTGTCTGCAGCTATGAAAAGTGGTTCCAATTGATACTGCATGTTGAAGTCAGTCTTCCAAAATCAGTATGTTTTGATAACAATAAAATGTAGCTGGGAAGGTAACTTTGCAGACTGAGTTGCACTGGTGCTAGGGGAAAATTAATTTCAATATGAATAATACAAACCATTTATACTGATATTTTTTATTTATTTTTTTAAGCTGCTGGCCTATGACTAGAATGTCAGTGTCTGATGTGTACCAAAAGAGCTTCAAGCCTTGATTCGCTGTTCTGTGTTACCTGGAAATAAGTCAGTTGTGAAATGGCACGCAACTGTGGGGCCAGCCACTCCTTCCTACTATTGTCGTAATGCCAACGTAACTATATATTGATTTTTATTTTTCAAGGCTGTAATGCATGTTTCAGCTCTTTTCCTTCACCACACATCGTTGTTTATTGGCCTAAAGGTGGAGGTGAGATGCTGTATACTGTGTTCATTAAATAGCCCGAGATACATATAGAAAAGACTAGGTGGTTACATGTTTTTTAGCCCAGCCTGGCTCAGAGGCAGCTGAGCAGGTGACTGTGGGAGGGTTGCTCACCTTGTTTGCCCTTGTGCTGTGGGAGTTGGTATCAAGTGCTAAAAGGAGAGTGGCAGCCAGGCATGGTGACTCACTGATTCATAACTTTTTCCTCCCTAATGTGGCAGAGCCTGTGATTCAAGAAGTAATTTGGTGAATTACACCTTGAGCCCACTATGGAAATGCGTGGCTAATCTGCTTTTTTCAGTTTTACTTCTTGTGTCTCACCTGAGCAAGGCTGTAAGGCTTAGGCAGTAATCCTGTCTGGAAGTGACTAGGTAAAACTTGGAGTTTGGACTGTGGTTATGCTTGACTAAACAAAAATAACCCCACAATAGTAACAATCTCTATTGTTAGCAGGGTAGGGAGGAAAGAAAGGAATACAGTAGAAAAAGAAAGCAGAGCCATTGTGTTCTTACTACCTGGCTCATGTGACTGAAGCATGGTTGCTCCTTTCAAAGCTTGGACAAGACTGCCATGGGCCTGTCTTGTTCCCAGCAAGTATAAGGCTAGTAAATAACAGTAGCTCTAATCTTCATACAAATTACATGAACACACACTCCTAAACCAAGCATATGAAATATAACCGAGTAATGTACAAGCTGGGATCCCACGCGTTCTCTCTGCATGATTTTTCTTCCTACACAGTCACCCAGCCCTTGTCATACATTTCACAGCTTCTCAAGCTGTTCCTGAAGAGCACAGCAACAGCAGTGGTGGCACAGAACCATTTCTCTCTGAGGAAAAGCTTGTAAGGGAGCAGCTATGTTGCTTCTATAAATGCAGCAGTGTTTGCAAAACCCTCTGTGAAGCAGGGACAAAAGTCTTCCATTCTTGATCAGCAAGTTGGACTGGTTCCTCCTCCTCTTGAGAGCCTTATCCTGTAGTTGTTTGCTCCAGCACAGCGTGCAAAGCAGCAAAGGCTTCTTTTTAAGACCATTAATGTGATTGAGGTTTGGGGCTTGCCAGGAAATAGTGCTCAATAAGTAAGTATTGGAACACAGACACTATTGAGACAGAGGTGCCTTGCACAGAGGTGCTTGTTGCACAGAGCGTGGCCCCAGAGGAGCTAGTGCAGAACTGTTCTTGCACTTATACCTCTTCTCCTTGTTCTGTGTACACAAGGCTAAACTCATTTTGATAAGAGTGCCCCTGTTTGTTTTCAATCTTAGCAGTTCCCAATCTTAGCAGTTCCCACTGTATTGTTGACACTAAAGAAGTAATAGTGATAAGGTCCTGTTCAATAAACATACCCCTGACCAGCAAACAGCCCTGTGACTGGGTACCTCTCAGCAATTTGTTCTGTATACATTGTGGCCTCATTGGTAAGTGATGAAATTCCAAGAATGAGCTGTTGTAAAGTGAACATCCCTGAATCTAACCTCATAACCCAAGAAACAGGAAGCTGTTATACCGAAACTTAGAATCAGGAATACTATGAGAGGGAGCTTAATAAACTTTATCAACAGGGTGGCATGATGTAGGTGCTTTTGATAGCAGTGTCAGAGCTCCCTGGACATGGAGATTCTTTCTTAATCCTGTGTGTGTTCTTGGTGGTAAGAGGGAGGTTGGGAAGTGGAAAGGGTCTTCAACTGAGTACTTACACAGCGAGAAATAATCATGGTGTATGGCAGGACATCTAATGAGGAACAACTCTGTTATCTTGTTCCAGCTCTTGTTTGTTCTTCCTGCTGGTTTTGGCTGCATAGTCCTGTGATTCAACAAATTCTTAAAGTATGGACTCAGTCCTAAAAACACTTGTCCCTGGGACTCCTGCAGTAATCACTTCAAAGGGTCAAATCCTCAGTGACCTGCTAAGTCCTGGACATGGTAAGTGCATTCAAGTCAAGGTTGGCAGGACTGCACATACAAAAGATGTTCCTTTTTAAAGTCTAGTAGTTTTAAGGGTGGGTGGTACGTTTGCCACAGTTAGGGTTAGGGGAAACCAAATACCTGGAATAAAATACAGCAGCTGTTAACTAGGCCATGAACATGCAAATCAGTACCATGCACTGTCAGAGTTGTGAAGGGGATTTAGATATCCAAGATACTTGCTTTTGAAGGGAAGTCCGGCCTCTTCCAAATTGTGAGCACCATGATGAAAATCACTGAGTGAAGACAAATCTGGGACTGACAGGAGGCATAGAAGAGGGTAAGAAATCCAGTTGTACCAAGTACCAGGGCAGGATTTGTCCTTAGAGGAGACATTGAGGGAGGCAATGCTTGTGTGGCCCCATCACTCTCCCAGGTGTGCCGAACAACACACCCCCTCCACACCCCCACCCCCCCCCGCCCGCTTCACTTCTGCTATACCAAGACTGTATGTCTTCTTCTTGCTGGGTTTTCTCTACAATTGTTTTCTATGGAAGCACCCAGTTCTTTGTCAAGAGGTTGGGTTACAACAAAGAAGGTGACTTCTCTGTGACACTGTTCCTCATTACATTCTCTAACCATGTGTCTGTTGGCAGGTCTGTGGGTCCTGGTGAGCCATGCTGGCATCTCACCTTCAGAGAGATGGATTTGCAAGTCTAGACAACTACAAGAAGGTGGCAGAGATCAGCCTGTGGGACACCATAAGAATGACAAATTCTTTCCTGCCTTCATTCCCGGCGCTGAAGGTACATGGTGGGCAGTGTGGCAAGATGTGGAAAGAGCTTTTGTAGCACAGCAAAGAGAAGTAGCTAAAAATCATGACTTGGAGTGTGCTTCAGGGAATGCCTGTGCAATTCAAGGAGGGTCTGAGGCACGCAGTCAAACTAGACAGCAGGGCTCAACGTGCTGTGTAAGCATTTGGTAGTGTAGGCCACTCTTGGGGCAGTCCAGGCACCTACACAGCAGGTGCTATCTTAGACATCCCAGAATATGGGAGACCTTTGTGCCGTGTCGGCAGATATGATACAACAGTACAGCCCACCTTTAGGAAAAGAGTAATCTGGAGTCCAGATGAGAAGATCCTGACGTCCAGCATCCACTAAGTGCTTATGTCTGGATAACTAAATCTCCATTCCTGTTACTCAATTCAGCAGATGATTGCAGAGTGGTAGTGGTGGAATAAATGAGAGTCAGTAACAGCCATTTTAAATACCTTACAAAATAACAGTCTTATCAAACATCTTTGGTTCCTATTAAAAATATAAAAAAAAAAAAAAAAAAAAAAAAAAAGGANCAGAGTGGTAGTGGTGGAATAAATGAGAGTCAGTAACAGCCATTTTAAATACCTTACAAAATAACAGTCTTATCAAACATCTTTGGTTCCTATTAAAAATATAAAAAAAAAAAAAGAAGAAAAAAAAAAAGAAATGTATGAACAGAACTCTGAAGAGCTGCTTTATTTAGTACATGTGGGAGAATGCTGGCACAGCTGTGTGTTCTGTGCGGATGAAATGGGGTTATATTGAGAAGATTGCTCAGATACCATTTCCAGAAAGCAAGTACCCACTAAGCAAGGCACATCTCCTTACAAGAGGTAGCTTACCCATCAGGTCAAGCAGGTGGTTCTCACTGTCCCTCCAAGCTGTACTTAGGTGTAGAATGAGAGAGCAGAGCTGCCCACTTGTTTCTCAGCTGAAATTTCAAGCTGCAGAAGGGTGTTGTGCTCCATGGCTGTGAAACATCTCTCTGTGTAAATAGCTGGTGAGATTTCAAAGCGCCTGTTCAAGTGCATCTGAAACCATAACTGCACACATCTTGCTTGGGAAAGGACAGATACACACAGAGAAGTGACCACTGCTGTCACTGTCCCTAGGCAGTGCAGGATCTAACACAAGCTGCCAGAGCTCGGCAGTTGGACTGGCATGGGCTGCTGGTGGGAGCTGGGACAATTGCTTTTTGCTGCCTATAGACAGCAGTACATCAAGTCTTCTCTCTGTGCTTTCACTTTGGGTTATGGCTTCAAGTCCTGTGTTATGGAGTCCTGTGGATGTTGAGAACAGCATGGCTTTTTGGTTTGGATGGGTTTGTTTTGTTTGTTTGTTTTTTTTCCTAATTCTTGCTGTTTGTATTCCCGGCTGTCCCAGTTAAAGGTGAAAGGTGTTTAACTGTGGAGGAGGAAGGTGAACATAATGGGTCAGATCTGTGGCTAGTGTAAATTAGGTCAGCAGAATTCTCCCAGTGATAAATTTGGCTCATTAATGGGCTCTTGCTTTTCCTTACAAGGGCAGGCTGCTAATAGCAGAGCAAAGCTGTTGCTATGAGATGTCTCGAAGGGAGAAACTAAAATGGGAAACAAAAACAGTTTTCTATTTGATTGAAAATGGGTCAGTCGCTGCTTTCTGCTGCTCTGTGACTGTCTGTTCTTTCCTGGAAAACAGCAGCACTGCCTCTAAACAGCCTCATTACCTGGGGGGGGGGG
>NDXB01013063.1:149780-189666 GCA_002631895.1 Agapornis roseicollis | reverse complement strand
GGGGGGGGTGGGGGGGGGGGGTGGTGTCAGATCCCTGCAAAGGAGAGTTCTTACCTTCCAGTACTTTGGCCAGGAAGTGCCAGACCCTGGGACTGCAGACAGGCTGGGCAGGGAAAAGCGCTTCTAGTAATGAGTGAGGTCTGAGCTATCCCTCAGCATCCCTGTGGATGCTGGGACTTGCAGCCTCTCCACCCACCCACTGCTAATGAGCTTTGTGGGACAGGGCTGAATCTGATGTAGCAAACAAATGCGTCTCCTCTCATGGTACCTTAGGGACTGGTGCCTGCACTATCCAACTGTGGTACAGATGTGTCTAGCCATCCCTCTGCTTCCCTCATGTCACCACTTCATGCTTAGCAAGTCCCTCTTGCTGGTGTGGGGTTGGCTCTTGCTTTCCCAAATCAGTGTGGCCTGACTGAGCTCTGGAAGGGTGCTTTAAATGACACATTTCTTTTAATATTGCACAATGAAATTTCCACGTCACACATGACTGCCTCCTCAGAAAACCTTCTGATAACTGGTACGAGCTACTTTTGTACAGTATCCCCAAGGGTCTCTCCTGTTGGGTATACACAGGATTTCAGCCAGTTCTCCAAGTGCTGGGGCTGCCCGGCTTCATGCTCTGTTCCCTCTGACCCAGTGGTGACTGGTAGTGGAGCAGCCAGCAAGCTGTGGGTGCTGCTGGCCAGGCCAGGACCATACCTTCTTACTCTAGGGACCAGCTTTCCCTTCCACTGCTCAACTTCATTCTCTTTTGTCCTACATGAGATTAAGTGGCTATGAAAAGAGCTGCTTCCTCATCTGTCTTTGCTAGCTCTGACTCGGAAACTACTGTAAGCTTTTTATATGCCACTGGCTGTAAATGCTTGGAGTCTGCATGCAGCTGTGATACCTGAGGAGGAAAGCAGGCTTCCCTTGGTGAGGCTGTGGAGGTAGCTTGTATTACAAGAAACAGCTGTTGGAAATGCTGGCTGTGCAGTTCTTTTCTATTCCAGATCATCAGCACACGGAGGTTGCATGGGATCCAGAACCCAGAATGATCTCACTGAGCTGCAGTTTATGCAGTGTTGTAATAATTTCTGCCCCCTGCACTGTGAAATGTGAGTAATGTTAAGTAGCACTTATTTGCACAGAAAATAAAATAAACTGAGATTTTTAAAGCACATGTCTCCAGTGCCCGTTCCTACATTGGTTTTCCTACCCCCTTTAGAGCTCAGGTTGAGATTTAATGGGGCTCAGTAATTAAGGAGGTGGTGGTGGTTCAGCAGGACTATGAAGTCTTGGTGAGAACTGCCTGTAGCAGAATAGGCAGCACACCCATTTCATCAGCAGAAGGCAGCTAGAGTGGCCTCTCTGCAAGCACACACACCATCAGTGTTTGTACTTTATGTGGTTCCCCTCAAATGACAGTGTTGAGGGAGTGATGCAGAGCATTATGTATTGCCTCAGCACTCTGCATGTAGCTAATCCAAATGCTATAGTGGTGATAAAGAGCTCTTCTCAAAACAGAGTTGCAAACCAAGAAGTGTCTAGAGCCATACAAGGACCTTGTGGCTCAGTCTGGGTTAGGATATCACAGCATGTGAGCTCCAGTCCCTTCCTCTGCTCCCCTGAGAAGTGCTCAGGTGAACTGTCAGTGATCTGGTGGCTGCCTGGGTGGAGAGCTCTGTAGCAAGATCAGCAGGGTGCTGGGGCAGGAAGAGCAAGTATTAAGTGTTTCTGTGCTGTGCAGATGATAGTGTCTCTGAGCCAGCAGAGCAAAGCCAAGATGAAATCTGGCTCTGAAATCCATTCCCTGAGATAGTTAGACCCTTGTTCTGCTATAGTGTTGCATTAATGCAGGCATTGAGAACAGACTGTTGTCTTGTTGATGAATAACAGAGGGAAGAAATCCCAGTTCCATTTGACAGTAATCTTCAAAGCTGGAGGATGGAGGAGCCAGAAGGAAGTTCAGTGAAATCCCCTGGAAGTCCATGCTCATGGCTGCTGTGGTATCCTACAAGAATCTAGACTGCCAAAGGTGACTATGACTTTTTTGTTGTTGTTGTTTTTCCCATCAGGGCCAGCTGCTGAGGCTGTGGCAGTGTCCTGCCTTTTTCTGCATGTTTCTGACAAAGCTTTGGAAGACAGCAATAACCCAGGTCCTTGGTGCACCCTTTAGACTTTGTAAAGTGTTTCTGTTTTCCCTTTCAGGCCTGCATGGCTCTCTACAATGATTCTGGAAACCAAAAGGTGCTCCTCTGCATGTCACGTTTGCTCTGGTTTATTTTAACACAGCAAGGGGCCTCTCTGTGAGCACTGTGAGTCTGGATACTCCAGATTTCTTCAGTTCTTTCTGTCTTGACCAAAAAACAAGTCCTGAAACAGTGGCAAGTCACAGTGTATGTCCCAGGCTTCATGACACCTGTGGTTCCTGATTTAGCCCAACATGAAACCTCCACTAGCTGCAAAGGGAGAGTTTAAAAGATGCTTTGTTGCAGGTGAAGTAAATAAAGATGATCTTTAAAACCTGAGAGAAACCAAGTCTCTTCTTAGTGGCAAGAGCTGCAGAGGAAGTGGTTCATTTCAGGCAGAGGTGAGAAGCAGCAAGTTGCTATAGAGATCCCTTGATTGTCCTGTATTGTATTGATAGTCCTGTGTGTGTTTGTCGCTACAGTGAGGGGTGCAGAAGGTGGAAATGAATGATTCTTCCTCTGGGCTTCAGAAGTCTTTACCAGTGTCACGAGTGGCTGATGTCCAAGGTTTGCTCTTCTGATGTAGCTGAAGATCTTGAAAAGTTGCAGAGCCAATACAAATATGACCTGCATCATGTTACTGGGAACCTGCTTGGCACTGCTGGACAGGACCTAGCATTTGGAGGAATGATTATAAGCAGTGGGATGTGATTTCTCTTAGATAATGTTGACCATCAGGAGACTTCAGTGCGCCACTCTCCTTTTAAGTGGTGGCCCTGTAAGTGCTGTCTGGTTACTGAACACCAGCAAAGAAGCAAGTCTGCAAGGGATGCCAGGTATTAACAAAGCAGTCACTCTCCTGTGCCTAGTAGGTCCAAGCTAAAGGATGCTTCTGTTTCCACTCAGATAATGTGTATGACTGACTTGTGGTGTGCTGGAAGTGTCTCCTATGTAACCTGTTGCTTTGACACCTGGGATGGAGTCACTAATGTTAAGGGAAAGTTTAGGATTTGAGAAGCACTTCTTGCATGTCTGACTCTAAACCTGTCAGAAATGGTTTTGGGGAAAGGAGGCCAGTGATGGCAGTGCTTTCATACATCACAACAGCCCTGAAAACACAGATCAAAACGTACCTGGAATAGGAGATTCCCAGGATGGCTTGCCTCTGCTCCAGGTCATGGTCTTGCTTCTGCTTCCCTAGTGGTGCTTTCCCTGCTCCCAAAAGTCTCTGTGTGGGGACACAGTGTTTCTCGAGCAGGCTGCTTCCTGGGGGGTTCCTTGTCTTCCTAGAGAAAAAAGATCAAAGAAAAGCATCAGCACTATCATTTGGAAAAGATTAAGTGCTAAACATGTCAAATGAAGGTTAGGAAGCTGTACTATAGAACTCTGCAACAGCTGCAACAGGTCAGAAAGGCCACTGAGGTCCTGCTTTGCACAGAGTGATACTGGCCCAGCCGCTGTGCCTGCAGCCAGGGCAGTGCAGGGAGCAGGCTGCCTTCACAGGCTTGGTGCTTCTGCAGGGTCCTCTGCTCATTGGCACCCAGCTCTGCAACAGTGCCACCCAGCGCACCCTGGAACAGAAGGGAGCCTTGCTTAGCGTTTTAGAAATGTTAAGATCTAGGAAACCGAGGATGGGTTTATCTTTCTAGCTTGGAGATCCCTCAAACATGATGATGGCAATGGCAGTGCCTGTCCTTTTGCCTGTGGTTTTGGAGCATGAGGTTTCAGCAGCTTGTGCAATCACAATGCTTAGAAATGTCTTAGAAACAATACCAGCAGGTTCCTCAGCCAGTAGCCTGAGCCCTGGGATTTGGAGAGATGCTACAAATAGCAGGAGAATTTGTAAGAGAGCCAATTCCATCCCTGGGGCCTGGCTGGCACCCAGATACATTTAATTCATTCTCAGTGGTGCTGGAAGCGCCACTGGGATATTGCTGATACAGCCATATCATCTGCTCCCCTGGTACCCTTTGAGGAAGAGAGCAGACCTGTGTCCACCTCAAAACACTTGTGCCCTGACAAAAGCTACCAGGAGGCACAAAGTGGCTGTATGCACAGGTCTGCTGCAGCATGCTGTGACTTCTCTTGTGGTGTCTTGATGGTGAAGCAGCTCCTGAGAGCAGTCAGTAGGATGTGTGGAGACCTGTGCACTGACCTGATGAGCTGTGTGGTGAGCACATCTTCTGCTCCAGGCACATGGGCAGCAAGGCTGGCCAGTGGCATTGGCTCACTGGTGTAAGGGGCAGCTCTGGGCACAGTGCTTGCCTCAGGCAGTGTTCAGGTGTAGTTATCACACACGTGGTGCAGTGAACATGCAGCAATTTGCTTCCCTCAGGGTGGTTTAATTTGGTCCCCTGAGGGCAGTTACCCCCACAGAACCTTTTATCGACAGAGCAGTAAAAGAGTGGGTCTCTGCCCTTAACAGAAAAGTTGTTTGTGTTTTCATCTCATAGGTGTGTCCAGGGAGGCATTTTCCTGATCTCCTCTGATAAGGAACATCATTATCGGGTTACCTTTAATGAAGGTAACTGCTATCAGGCAGCTTCAAGCCTGATCAACATGGAGAAGGAGTCTGAAGTTTTCTGGCTTCAAGGGAAAAATACCTGTATTTTTAAGAGAGCGTTTCTAAGACTCTATGGTACTGCTGTGCCATTGCCAGCTTTGCAGTTTCATAGCCCTTGCACACAAAAGTGGCCCAAATACCATGAGTTTTATGGGTTTGCTTTGAAGAGCACATGGTGACATTTGGTCTGCCTAGCAGTTCCTTGCTTAAAAAAAGGAGATTCCTAAAAGCATCTCCTGTGCCTGCCTGTTCCCAGCAGCATGGCACAGGGTTGTCCATCCCCTTAGCCTGGCCGCTTGAAGTTTCTGAGCCTTTAACAGCTCCAGCACAGAGCTGGAGCAGCCCTGCTCACCTGCAAGCCTAGCAGATCTTCCTTCACTCTGTTTGCTAAGACATAATTAAAACAGAGACAGGTAAAATGAAAGAAAGAATTTCTGATTTAATTGTAAAGAGAGCACCCAGGAGAGTAACCAGGCAAGAGCTGGCCTGTTTTAATGGTATAGTGGAAAAGCTTCTGTCTAGGACTGGGATCCAGTACTTCTGGTCCTGGCACTGTCACTGGCTCACTATATGTGCTGAACAAGTCACTTTGCCTCTGCCAAGCTCCATTACCATCCCAGCCATCTTTGCCACCACCCTACCCATGCTGGAAAGCAGAAAACCCCAGAGTACACATTGCAATGCAACAGAGTGCTGTTTGCTCATTCTGTTATTATAATGGATGCCAGAACAAGAGGCTGGATTACTTTTTGTTGCAGAACAAAAAATATGTCATCTCCAGTCTCCTGCATGAAAACTGCTACAGGTGGCTTATGAAGTCCTCTGAATTTTTACAGCTTCAGGGAGAAAGGTGCCAGGGATGAGGGTAGGCATTAACACTGTTGTGCTGCTTTTAGCAGGCATCAGGGTTAACCATCACCCCACATGCACCTTGCCCGGGAACCTTGAACTGCAGTTCAGGTGAAAGCTCTTCATGGTCTTTTTCTGCATAACTCCAGGGCCTGCCTGCCAGAGTGATTGTGCTCCCCAGGGTGCTGGTGGTACCTGTCACCTTGTGGGGTCAAGTGCTGCAGGAGAAGTCATTTTCCTGGTGGGACTTTAACCAGGGTTGCTATGACAATCAGTCAGCAGGCTGCCAGCACCCTGCGTACTTATGTTCCCTTCCTGGTTCCTGCCTACTCAGAGGTGTTGAAGCATTCAGACCACAGCGAAACACCTTCCCTTTCCAACTCTAATGAGGTGCAGCCATGGCTCCAGGAAGCATGACTAATGAGGGAACTGGCGGGAGAGGGAATATACCCTGATAAGGCCCCACACTTCCATCATCTACTGCAGGGAGGGATGGGGCAGTGTCTGCATCCCACCAGAGACATCCAGTGGGCGGCTGGAGTATGACTATGTGACCTCTTCCTATAGGATGCAGTGCATGAGCACTTGTGCAGGTAGGTACCCTGACAGCCCTCCAGAGAAGATGGAGATGAAGTACTTTTGTATAGCCAAGGTGCACTTTGATAGGGGGAAAGTGCCTGCAGAAAATATGGCTGGGGGCTTGGGAAAGGCTACTTTTAAAGAGGGTGAGATAGCACAGTGGCTTGGCTGTGTGGCATGAGGTGGCTCAGAGGAGGTGCAGGATGGAGTCATCTGGTGGGTGCAGTGGTCTCTCCATCTCAACAAGGCACGCCAACACTGAGTTTTATTGGGGCCAGCACTGTTGTGGAGAAGGTGCTGATGCTTTTACTGGGAACTGCCACGGCACCATGTGCACATATAGGAAGCACCTCTCCTCCTCGTCATCTTGATGTACTCTCAACCTCTGCACTAAATCCCAGCCTCATCCCCTCCCTGCATACCTTTATCAACAAGTGAAACTCACTATGAATGGTATCTCTGTGCTATTTCAGACCATAACTGTATTAAATCTAAGTCAGAGCACTGACCACCAAATCTGTTACTTATTTTCTGTATAAGGTAAAGCTCAGTCTAGCAAACACTTGGGCCTGTGTTGCAATGCAAGGCGTGTGTGCTTGGGCTCACTGGCCTCAGTACACCTATTCATGGGCAAAGCCAAACACATATGCCAGTGTCTTTGGCTCTGCAGGCTGTGAGATCTGACTTGCTCTTTCAGAAAGGTGATTCTTAGAATTCTCCTCTGACTGTGGTGTGAGACTGGGTGGCTCAGAGGCAGGACTTGAAAATGCTGTCCTGGCTGGTGGAAGAGTCCATCAGGGCTAAAGTGCCATCCTTAGGTCTTCCAGATGCATATATAAATATATAGAGAACAGTCTTGAGGTGTAAGACCAGAGGATATGAGGGTTTGAGGCTACCCCAAACACTGTACATGATTACTGCACTCCTGGTAGCTGATGCAAGTTGCTGACTTGAAGCTGGCTCCAAAGTGCTCCAGCAGCAGGAGGGTCCTCACTTGGGTGGCAGGACAGCATCATCTGCAGGAGATTTCTTAACTGTATTTCTTAACACAGTAGAGTCTTTTCTCTCCTTCTGTGAGCAGAGCTGTGCTTACCCACACATTGTAAATCTGTGTCACAAGGAAGATGTAGGTTGTATACAAGTCATAGAAAATATAATTGTGTAACTCCAGTAATACCTTCCTGAATGAAGGTGCTGAAATAGCATTTAGCTGCAGAAAATAGGGCTATGGGCTTTAAACAGCCTTACTTGGGCATCTCTTAGACAGAGTTGATGGTGCTGTGAACAGATCACTGCCTCTGGGAAAATGAAGTCCCTTTGCAGAGGCACTCTCTAAGTATATTTAATGACATTTTTTTAAAGCTTTTAAATTATGTTTCAGTATGCTGGGGGCTGCTTAAGGAGTCCTGAAAAAAGCATTGTGAATCCATGTGGGAATGTAGGTGTGATCCTGCATGAAGCAAGATGCAGAGCCTGGCAGTAAGCACTGGGGTGCCTGTTTAGGCTCGGCTTGGCAGAGGGGGAGCAGCACGCTGACCTGAGCTGTGGCTGAGCTATGGCAGCCAGGGCCACGTAGCACCCCAGCACTTAAACCTGAGCAGGCACTCACATACCAGGGCCCCGGGATCAGGGCTTGGGATCTGCTCCCACATCCACTGGAGAAGTCCTACTCTGCCCCCTTCTGTATGTGCTTCCTGGCCTGTGTCCACCCTGTGCAGTACCTGGCATGTGCTGTGATAACCCAGAGCAAACTGCGACAACAAACATTTTTTAATGTTATTTAGCAGCAAATCTCTGCTCAATGTGAGGCACTTCTGCGATATACTGAAAAGCCAGGATTAGATACACTGCTTGGACTCTGCTTTTTATGTTGAGCACGTCTGCAGGGGTGAGATGCCGCAGGCCCAAAGCATTATTGCCAGTCCAGCCCTGCAGTGTAGTCCTGTCTGCAGAGACCTGCTGCTGTCGCTTTTATCCCCCTTTATCCTTGTTTTTCTTCTCTCTGTTTTGTTTTTTCTACTTTCAGAAGAATAGGGATCCCTCTGGCTTCTCTCTCCAGGGACTCGGACCTTGGCAGCAGTGCCGAGAAGTTCAGGGAACCTTCCTGAGAGCCCAGCAGAATCACTGCTTGTCCTACCGCGATAGGGCTTGTCCCTTAAATGTAATATCTTTTTTAGTTTTCCAACTTCTTAAATCTCTGTCTTTGGTTTCTTGTGTTTTGACTACCTAACTGGGTAATTTCCTTAGTGGAGAGCTATTCAGTAATTGTGTATATGTGAATTACAACATCTGTGCACTTGCCTTGGACTGAGTTCCCATATCCCAGAGGCCAGTTCAAGCTTCCAGAGCCTGTTTACTTCCTTTACTCTCATAACTGTGATTTGTAATTTTACACCATTTTGCATAAACAGATTTCAAAGCACTTTCTGCCACTCCTAGAAGCAGGAAAATTCCCACCTGCCTTCCCTTTCTCTGCCTTTTCTTCTGCAAGTTCATTTTTGTTTCTATGTACATGTCACAACTTGTCTGGCCAACCCAAAGCCCCATTTCCTTTCGAGGAGGAAGAAAACCAGCATGGGAACACAGCGTGATAAGACAGCCCTTCCCTGGGGAGCCGGGTCCCCACCAGACTTGGCCAGCTAAACCTCTGTTACACAGGTGCCAGGAGCTGATTTCAGGGTGGCCTAGGGTGCGCAATGGGACCATTTTTCTTCTGCACTAAGTCAGGCTGGCCGTGGGTAGGACTCTGTGGGTCCCAGGCCTGGATTTTATCCGCAGCTCCAATTTATTCTGACAAGGGGTTGTTCCTTGCTGGCAGCACTCAGTGCTGTTGCCTCATCTTCCCAGGGCCAGACAAACTTTGTCCCTGAAAATACACAACTTAGTAACACAAGAAACTCATGCTCCGAAGGCAGTGCTGCCTCACCCCATGCTGAGCATGTCCCCAGTGCTGCCTCACCCCATGCACAGCCTCTATGTGCCCCACACAATGGGCTGTCTTACCTGCCCACCCCTGGACATACCACAGTTCCTCAGTGTGGGGTATGCTTTGCATCCACTCCTGCTTCCCCATGCATGCACGCTGCCCATACACTTCATCTGCACCTGCGCAGGCAATGCTGCCTTGTCCTCCAACCCCTGCAGCTCTCCATGCTCCCTGCACTGGGCACACAGCCCGTACACCGAGCTTGCAGCTTCCTCATCACCCAGAAATGTGGGGCAGGCTTCATTCTTGCATGAAGCGCTCAGAGCATGCCTGGTGCCCCCCCCCCCTTGCTCTGTTTTACCCCCCAGCTCTCCTTCTTCCTGTCCTCCCACCCCTGTTCCAGCTTCCTGCCCTTTGATGTGCCTCCCCTCCTCTGCTCCAGGGTATGAACTGCTTACCAGGTGGAGATGACTTCTCCCCACCCCACAATTAGGTGTGATTATAATGTTATGCTTTTTCCCAAACCCTTGCTCTTGTGTGCACTGAGGGTGGACAGGCTCACGAGCAGAGTCCTGCTTTGGGTTAAAGACTAGCAGGACATGGAGCAGGGCCTGGGTCTGTGTGGGTAAGTGGTGCTGGTGGGTGCTGGAGGTGCAATGACATGAGGGTCCTTGTGGCCCTTTGCAGGGACTCAGCTGCAGCAGCCCAAGCCTGCTCCATTCCAACACAGGAGCAGCACATACCTGGGTGCTTCCCTCTGTGATCAGGCAGAGCCCAGAAATGTGCCCCTGGGGAAGGTGCAGCCAGCACTTGCATGGAGACAGGTCCCAGCAGCCAGCAGCAGTTTCAGTTGTCAGGTCTTGTCATCTGTACATCAAGGCATGCGGTGCCTCAGCATCCATGGGATGCCTTTTGGCTGGCAGCAGCCAGTGGAGTGGGACTCCACATGTGACAGCTCCTGGGCTTCTGAAGATGCTGACTTGGAACTAGATGATCTTAAGGTCCCTTCCAACCCTAACTATTCTGTGATTCTATGATTCTATGACTTTGGGCGGAGGTGGGACCCCTGGGTCTCCTACCAAGACATAGGTTTGCTTCAAGGAGTGTCAGCTCTTGGTGGCTCCTGACCATATCCCAGGTGAATGCACACTCCTGCAGTGGGTTTCATGGAGCACAGCTGGGTGAATGCCTTACTACTCTGCAGTGACTTTGGCCACAGGGCACTGGGAGCCAAACCTGCAGTGCCCAGCCAAGGCTGGCCATTCTGCAGTGCTTTCTCCTCCTGTTCCTCTGCAGGATGCAGGCAGCCAAGTTCAGGATTAAAACTGAGCTTGCTGGTCTGTGTGTGGGGTATCCCACCTCTGCAGTGCACTATGATAGGAAGGCTCTCATACTGTTTAGGTCAGGTTCTTCTAATTGCTAACCTGCTTGTATCACAAGAGCTGCAGATGAACAGGGGGCTTGCAGAGGGTCTGACTTTGACATGGGCAGCAAGAGCAACCCCATCAGGGACATGCTGTGCCAAACCACTGAGGGAGCTGTGTGCAGTCAGGGAGAGCCCCTGGGTGTTCCCCTGCTCCACACCAAGTGCTGCTGGTAGGGTCTTGGTGCTTCCCTGAGCTGTTCATTCCCAGCTGGCACTGCTGGGTCTGCATCTGCATTGGATAAGCCACGCTCAGCTGTGATGGCCATTGAGGTGCTGGGGGGACCTCAGCTCTGGCCATGTTTCAGAGCACACCTTGGCAGTGTGCCCCTTACACCCTGGAAAGGGACAAGACTTAGCTTTTTGTTGCTTTGGGGGGGCAGGGGGGAGGGAGGTTTGGGCAGCCAGGGGCTCAAGAGCGTGTGTGTGCATGTGTAAGGTATGAGATGCAGCATGTAAAAACACACCTAGGAAGAAAGTCTCAACAGAGATCAGATTAAAAGAAGATGCAATTAAACACAGAGAGCATCCTGGCTGTTACTTGGCTCTCCTTGCATAACTCTTGGGACCAGCTGCCTTCACAGATGGCTGTTCTGCTGTCAAAGTCATTTGCTAGGCACCTGTTGGAAAAACTGCCAGGTCAGCACAGAACTAATTGCACCACATCTTTCCCTGTAATGAGATTTCAAAGTCTAGAGGAAAAACCACAGAGAGGCCTTGCAGCCCCTCAGATGAGCAATGACCCCTGCTACTTAACCCTCCTCATGTACTCTTGTGAGTGACTGTAATAGGGATGAGGATGCTGCAGTGACCTGGACGGTCTCCAGGGCTCAAATGGGCCATGGCAGAGGAGGTTGCATATCCCCCCTTCAAGTTTCTGGGCCAGAGGAAGCAGGATGGGAGCTGCTGCTATTCCCTTCCCCTGCTGTTTGCACCCAGGTCTGAGACTCTCCAGGGCATCTGAATGGCTCTGCACACAGAGCTCTGCAGCTGTGGAGCAATACTCAGACACATGGGATGCCTTTGTTTGCCTGGGTGAGCAGCCAAGTTGCAGTCCATCTCCAGCTTTGTACCAGCTGCAGATCTAAGGCAGCTGACTGGCCTGCCAAAAAAACACAACACGTGGAGGACCAGGGAGTGGCTTGTGCTGGTGCTGAATAATGATGATCCTAGTGCGCTTATAAAGCAGTGGTGTGGACAGCTCACCACAGAGTTGTTCTTGCAGCCTTGGCCCTCAGCAGAGCATCACTCCACCTCCTCAGTCAAGGTACGTTTCTGAAATGAGAGATTCAAAATTGGAGCTGTGTGTGTGTCCACAGCAGAGCCCATGCCCCACATCTGGAGGCAGAATGGGCTTTTCTTTTAAACTTGGGCAAAATGCACTGTTCCTATGGCAGAGATTCTGGCCAAGGAAGCAGAGCAGCCCCGTGCTGCGGGGTCTGTAGGTGCAAACCTGCCCCAAGTACCTGAAGCACATGGTCAGCATCCTGGCTCCAGGGGCTGTTTGGGGGTGAGCAGCACAGCTCCACCTCTGATCCACTGGAAAATGCATCCTTCCTCGCAGTATGCTTTTGGCAGTCAATTCATGTTTTATTTGGTGCTGATTTAATTCTTGAACAACTTCCCCGTCCTGCAGTGCTGTGTAAATCCTGACACATGAATCATAGAATCACAGAATGGCTTGGGCTGGAAGTGACCTTAAAGATCTTCTAGTTCCAACCCCGCTGCCACAGGTCATTTGAGCTGTTTTTGTCTTCCTCAGGTCCATTTCCTGCCTGCATCCTGGTGCAGCCATGCTGGCCACAGCAGTGCGGCTCTCAGTCCTGTTCAGCCTCCTTGGCTTTGGGAAATGCCAGATGTTTCACATGGGACCATGCCCAGACCCAGCAGTCCAAGAAGACTTCGATATCAACCAGGTGTGAAAAGGTTTCTAAAAGTCTCAGGGCAGGCAGCGAGTTAGGTTAAGGGGGCATGGGATGGATGGCAAAGTGCCTGGGTCATGGGAGGGTGGCCAGGTCTGGTGTTGATACCTCATGCCGGAGCTGCCAGCACAGGTCTGCGACCCTGCTAACCCCTACAGCCTCCTGAGCCACAGAGGGGGAGAGACTCTAATGAACTGAGCATATAAAACTGTGCTGGCAAACAAGACAGGGTGCTCTGCCTCAGTTCTCTCATGCTAAAAGAATCTCTTTGGGCTTTCTTCTATCAGTATTTGGGCAAATGGTACGAGATAGAGAAGCTGCCCTCAGGTTTCGAGAAAGGAAGCTGCATCCAGGCAAATTACTCATTGAAGGAAAATGGGAAGTTCAAGGTGATCAACAAGGAGCTGCTGTAAGTGTTTGCATTTGGGCTGTGTCCTCCCTGCAGTGGTGGCACTCCTGTCCTGTCTCCAAATTGCCTGTTTCTGGTCTGTGGTTGTAGTAGCTTTGCTGGGATAATGGGCTTTGCTGCGGTTACAGCAGATGCAGGTCTCTGGTTTCTGCCGTTGCTTCCCTGGGGCTCAGCAGTCTCTGTTTTGTTATCTAAGGTGAGTTGTGAGAAAACAGATCATATGCACATGGTGACTCCAGTGCGAAATAGCCTGGGTCTCCTCCTGATTGGTTTGTGATCTCCAGTGATGGCTGAGAAGCTGGATGCCCCTATCCCGGGAAGGGTCACAGGGCTGTGTATGGGTAGGGCAGCCACCACCTTGTGCCCCTGTGAGCTGAGAGGTGCCTGTGCCCTGTGCTCCAGAGTAAAGGGACCCAATGAAAAGGGGCAGGGAAGGTGAAGCACACATGTCTTTTTTACTTAAGCAAATATTTATCAGCCTTTTTCTGGAGCATTTACCTTGTACTGGTAGTAACTGCTGTGTAAGGGGATCAGCAATTGTTGCCAGTTTAAATCAGTGAGCAAAACTAATGCACTGATTGTTCCCATTATTATACATGATGGTTTGCAATTACCCCAAGCCCTCCTGGCTTTCCGCATGGGCAGATGCAGATATTAATTAATCTGTTTCCACCACCAGCCCCAGCTGGTGCTGCTCTGAGCAGCTGAATGAATGAGAGGGAAGGAGCAAGTGGTGAACGCAGTGCTGTCCCCTGTGCTCCCTGGCATGGCATGGGGACTTTGTTCTGGCTCACAATGACAACAAAACAGCCACACATCCCCTTGTGTCTGACAGAGAACAGTGTCCATGCTGCTCACTGACCTCACAGCACTGTCTCTGCAGCTCCACTGCCAGGGCAGCTCTGGGCAAACAGCTGGACATTGATCTGTGCCTGCATTGATCTGTGGGAGATCAATCTGACTGCTAGTGGCACCACAGCTCAGGATCCTGAATATTTTTGGTTCAGGTATGCACTGTGCATGGTCCAGCATCAGCTCCATGACCTCTACTGCTGGCAGCATTAGCTTCTGCTTCTTTGGGTGTTCCTGTTTCATAGGGAAGCACAAAACTTTCCTGCCCCACAGGTAGCATCCAGGTCTTGAGACAGCTGGGAAAAGATGCAATTACAAGATAGGCAGCTCAAGTCGTAGGGCTTGTTTCCAGCAGGGCAGTGCTCTGAACCAGCAGTGAAACAAACCCTGGCTTACCTGACTTACAATGTAATGTGTGTGTGCAGAAATGTGCTGTACCCTGACAAGAACACAGGTGAGCACATGCCTTCCACAGCTAGCAGAAGCTGAGCTGCTTCCTGGCGCATCCAGCACATCGGTGCTGGGATCCTCCCATCCTACAGAGGGGTCTTGCTCTCTCTCTTCTCTCTCACTGTCCCACTGGCACTGAAGTACTCACCAGTGGCAGGGGCACTTGGAGAGAGGCACTCCAGGGCACTGGGGTGGCTTAACCTGGGAGAGCATTTCCCCCACTATGCCTGGGCCAGGACCCGGTGTGCCCAGGGTGCTGCTGAAACCATCCCCAGGGATGAGCTGTCCCTATGGGGATGCTGTGGTTAGCTGGTGCATGTTTTGGCCTCCTCTTGGCAGGTGAATGCACCACAAGGGATTATGTAGCAGAAAGCAAAAAAAAGTGATTTCAAAGTGAGCTGATTTAATTTCTCATCCTGTCGTTCTCCCTTAGCTCCAATGGCAAAGTCAACGAGGTTGAAGGAGAAATCATGCACATGGATGTAAAGGAGCCGGCCAAGCTGGGTGTCCGCTTTAACTGGTGTAAGTGTGTGGCTGGGAGGTGCACAGTGGTCTGGTGACATTTATACATCATTAACAGCCACAGCGGTGGAATACTCTTCACCAGCTGATGTCAAAGCAAGAAGGACCAGCAGTATTAGTGTCTCTTCAGGTCATTTCACAGATGGGGACTGGGAGGGGAGAGATGGGGGAGCTGCAACAAGGGTCAGCAATAGGCTTGTTTTTCTGAATATAGTGGTAGAGTTTCTAGCCCACCCTGCCTCTGCTTACAAGTGCCTTTTAATAACCATTAATAATACAGTTTTGTTTGCCTTTGCTTCCCTTGTCAAGATAACACATGATGGGCCTGCTGAGGTGCAGTGTGTTTTATTCCCATTGCACAGCACTTTGTCTGCAGCAACATTTTGGAAAGCGAGCAGAAGCCTTGCCTTGGCTCCCTTTTTATTCTGCTCCCTCACACCTTTTCCTTAGCTATTTCATAGCACTCACACACAGAGGATATTTGGAGAAATGGGTGGAGCAGGGCACTTGCAAAGGAGATACAATTATTGTTCATGAACACAGCCAATCTTAATTATGCACTGCTAAGGCATCACCTGCAGCTGTTTCAGCCACAACATGTGCAACCCCAACCATCCTCACAGGATGTGAGCCTCAGGAAAACAGCACTTTGCACTCCTAAGTGCATCAGAAACAAATAGTGCTTGCCTACTGGACCCACCTCTGGTTTGTGCCTGATGGTTTGAAGCAAAGTGGCTGTCCCCCACTGGAGCAAATGCTTCCGGCATAGCAGCCTGATGGAGAACAGAATTTGTTCCAGGTGGCTGGTGCTGGTGGGATGGACTGGACCATACTGATTTCCACCGCCTGGGTTCCAGCTGGTTCCATGAGCAGAGCACCCTGAGGCAGTGGGTGGTGTGGAGAGAGGTGGTGGTTTGTGCTCCTCAGATCACTAGTGTCAGCTCCCAGCTCTACAGCAAGCACCCTGACATGGGTGCAAGCTGGGCTGGCTTTTGGTGGCCTGGATGAGCTGATCAGGGCAGTGTTAACTTTCCAGCAAGACCTGCCTAGCCAGGGCTTGTGGCTTTCTCGAGCCCTGCTGGACAGAACAAGGAGTCCTGATAGGCTTTTATTTTAGGCTTTCATAAATTATAGCTTCCTATACTGACCACAGTTATGTGGCTCAGGAGCAGCCAAAGTGGGAACAACACCAGGAGCTGTGGCTTTAATGCTGCAGAGCAGTGCAGAGTCAGCTATGCATCCCATTCACGGTGCCCTTCTTTCTCCTAGTCATGCCTTCAGCCCCTTACTGGGTCATCTCCACTGATTATGAAAACTACTCGCTGGTTTACTCCTGCACCAACATTCTCTGGCTCTTCCACATTGACTATGCCTGGATTTTATCAAGAGCTCCTGACATGCACCCAGAAACTGTGGAGCACCTGAAGGGTGTTCTCCAGTCCTACAAGATCGACACTGAGAAAATGATGCCCACAGATCAGCTTAACTGTCCTTCCGAGATGTAACTCCGGCATGCAGTGACACAGCACCAGACCAGCGATGAACTTTGTTGCTTCCTGTATTATCCATTAGAATTTCTCTATGTAACAGAGAAATGCAATAATCCCTCGCTAACAGTAGTTTGCCAGCTTTGAGTTACACTTTGCTGTTGTTCTATCACCCTTCCCCTTTTTTTTCTCGCTCTGACTTCCACAGAGTAACTGACTGATTCAAAGCTAATGGGTGAAGAAAAGAAACTCTGAAGTACAAACATGAAGCTTTGCTGTTGCTGTGAGTCCTCTATGTGGATGGGAAAGGGTATGAGACATGAAGCACAAGTATTAATCCCATGAAAAACCTTTAATCACGCAGCCCCAGGTTTGTTTCCCATTTTTGTCTTGATGCTTTTGGCCTTGCTACAAGTCTGTGGTGTCTGAAATACACTGCAGGCACTGCCTTACGAGGGGCAGCATCCAAACACAGCATGTCAGTCCTGCAGACCTGGAACTTAGTCTGTGGTCTCGAGTGTTTTCTGGTGCAGTCCTGCAGGCATATGTTGCTGCCACGTCAGCAGGTCTCCTGACTAGGAATCAGATCCGGACCTTTGTATTTAAAGTCTAAAAATGTCCAGAAATTCAGCCTCGCTCCATCCCCAGTATCTGTATGTGTACTCTCTCACCTCTAGTGAGGCTGGTCCTGCACACCCAAGGGGTCAGCTCTGAGAGTGCTCATAAGCAGACAGGAAGAAAAGGGGCTGCTCCACTGTCCTCTCTTCTGGAAGCTTTTCCCTGAACATGAAGAGACAGCAGGCTCTGCCTGATGTCCTGCTTACTGCTTTTGTATGAGCTGAGCACCCGCTGGCACTGCATCTGCCCTGGCAGGTGTCCACCAGGCACGACGACAACTCCGCTTGAATAGCATTGATGCAGCTCATTAAAAATGAAATTAAAACATCCGCTTTGGGGCTTTTGTACTTCCCAGCTGCATGACTGTTCCAAGGGAGTGGGGGGCTCGGTGTGTGGGCTCTGCCTCTCCTCCGAGGCCACAGCACCACCAGACCAGGAATGCAATGCCATGTAACAAAGTTAGATGGTTTGTCTCTGGAGCCTGGAGGTCTTTCCAACTCTCTGGGGTTGGATGTGCAGCCTTCTGCTGTTGTTTGAGCCATGCCAGCATTAGCTGGCAGTGATCCCCCTCTATTGCTGCTTTTACTGACATGAAAAACAATGGTGTAGATGTAGTATACTCTACACCTGCAGGAAATATTCCACACTTACTGTGGTGGGACCCTTATTGGCATGGATGTGCAGCAAAGCACTTCCGTGCCCTGGGAGAGCTACAGGAGCTTAGCAGGGAGCCAGTGTACCCATCATCTTCATCACTTGGACGAGGCTGAGGTGGGAGGAAGGCCCTGTGAACACCGGAAACCACTGCCCCACTCGAGCCAGTACCCCGTGAAGGTTTAAATAGTAACGGCGCCTGTGCCACAAACTCAAACGCTCTGGCCGCACCCCGGCTGTACGGGTGCCGCAGGGACCCGCCGGGATGCCGACGGCTGCACGGAGGCTGCCAGGGGCTGGGGGGGTTCACCGCTGCTGCCCCGCCTGCTGCTGCCTGGCTCTTGCGGTAGGGAGCCCTGCGCCGGGAACCCCAACGGAGGGAGCACGGGAACCGGTGGGCGCTGCCGGGAGAGGGCAACCCGCCTCGCGCGGGACGAGAGGCAAGCGCACGAGAACCTTCCGGACCTGCGCACCGGGGCCCCCCCCAGCGGGCAGAGCCGCGCAGCGCCGGCAGCCGCGCTTGCGCATGCGCACAACATCTCGGAGATGGGGAGTATGGTGGTCCTCCGTCCGCCAGGGGGAGCGGCCTCGGCGGGTTGAGGCGGCGGCGGCGGCAGCAGCAGCAGCAGCAGCAGAGGGCCTGTTTTTCGCGCCAGTCGTTCTGACGCGTGGTGGGGAGGTGTTAGTTGAGGCGGAGGCAGCGGCGGCAGAAGAGGCCGGAAGCGGTCGGGCGGAGCGGCAATGGACGAGTCTTCGGAGTCGGGCGCTTCGGTGTCGGGCGGCTCGGCTTCGGACGGCTCGACTTCGGGCGGCTCGGCTTCGGGCCGCTCAGCGTCGGGCTCGGCGGACGGCGCGCCCATCAAGGGCATCCTCAAGAAGAACGGCAGCAAAACACAGGTGGATGGAGCGGCCTGTGGGGCGCGACGGGTCAGCTCGTCCCGCGACGAAGATAAGCATGGGTGAGAGCCGCGCTGAGCCCCGCGGGGCCTCGGTGCTGGTGAGGCAGCAGCGGCGGGTCCCTGCAGCGCCTGCCCGCCGCCTCCCGCCCGTCCGAGACTCGAGCGGAGCGGGCCCTGCGGGCTGGCGTGTCCCGCTTGGGGGCTCCCGGTTCCAAGGGGTGCTGCTAGGCGGGCGGGGCAGTACCACGGTAAGCGGGTCAGTGGGTCGTGCCCGTGTGCTGCCTGTGCACCGCGGCCCTGCAGCGGCGTTCCGCACGTCGGCAGGCAGCCCGCTGAGGCCGGGGTACTGCCTGCAGCGGGGTCGTGTTCACAACGGGTGTGCCTAGGCGGGGAGAGCAAGGGCTGCTGCAGGAAGGGCAGGGAAACTCTGTCCTAGCTCTTGTTGCTTAGAGTGGGGGAGTGGCAGCTGAGGGAGCTGCTGTGGTACTGTGTTGTTCATGAAACCCTGGCAGAAATAGTATCGTTTTTAAATGCTCGATGAGAAAGATGAACAGAAAAGTTTTACCGATGCTACGAGGACAGTTTATCACTCGAGAGATGTGCTTTGTCATAGCAGGTTTATTCTCAGTGTTTTTAAAGGTAGCTTATTTCTCTGTAAGCAGAAGCATGTCCCTTGGGAGAAGACCTCTGGGTTGAAACGTAAGTAAGAAGCATTTTCGGTCATGCCAGATTCATCTGTAAAGATCTCACACTTGAGAATAGGCACTGTCCATGTGGTTTGTGTTTTGAGTGACAGGAAGGTCGTGGTTTAATTGTCACATGCTGAATGCATGTATTGTCACAATACTGAACATGCCAATACCCAGGAAGTGGTCTTCAGCCAGCCAAGTAGCTGTCCTTGACAGTAAGAGTTCTAGTGCTTTTCTTGATGTTGGCACCCAGTATGCACTGCCCAACATTGCTCTGAGACTCCTTCGCATTGTGATGCCCAGGGTTTGACAAGAACGCTATAAAATTTCCTGAGTTACTTATATTTATTTGTGACATTGCCCAGTGTTGCAAGGAGGGAAATAATGATAAAATGGATGTGCAGTTATGTTTTTTTTATAATATGGTAATATTCCTCTCCTCTTTGCCTAAGTCATGAATAAAGTTAAATTCAGCAAAGCAGGAATGAAAAGTATTTGGTTTACTGTGTTGCCTGTGTCAGCTGCTCCTGCTTTCCAGGGAGAAATTATTGCAAATGAAGAATGAGATGATGTTTTTGAAGGAGGTGATTGTAAGTAGCAGTGTGCTACACAAACACTGTGATTCTTTTTTTCCCCTCTTCTTTAGTTTTAATATAGTGTAGCACAAGGTGTTTACTGCCACACCAGACATAAAGTAAAACTGGCTGTTGGTAGCCTCTGTTTCATTTTCTGCTGTCTCTTCTATACCATCTTGAAGAATGATGGGAAATTAAAGTATAAACTGGTGAGCTGAGTATATGGTATATTGGTTACAGTACACATAATTTCTTGCATGCTGGCAAGAGGGCAGAAGTCCAGGTTTGTCTCCTGGTTACCAATGTGAGTCAATAAAGTCAGTTAGATTAATTTTGAAACTGCCTTGCAACTTAAAGAATATTGTCTAAACCTCATGGGCTGCATTAGATTTCCTGGAAACATCAGTATAGGGTGTTTAGGTTAGTGGGTAGGTATTATTTGTGGTTGGCAATGCTTCATTAAGCCAGTGTTATTTTTGACTTCAGCAAAATAATGTTTTACTTAAAGGAATGATAAGTGGTATAGCTGTGAGTTTCCTCAAAGATTAAAAATTGCTTTATAAATTCCAGTACCTGTTCATGCCCCTCTAGCAGCAGTCTCTGCTTGTTTCAAATACTGAAATTCAGGTCTAAATAGCTTTAAAAATAGCTGCAGATGAAAGAGCTCGTTGTGTCAGCTGTCATCTTTCAAAGCACAGCGTTCAGCAGAGCTGTCATGTATCTGCATCATTACTGACTTTGCACTGTTATTAGTGGTGGCAAAATTCTTTGGAAAACTTCCTCAATGAAAATATGGTGCAAGAGGGAACTTGTGAAATTGGGACACCACTGGAACTGCATCCTGGAAGCTGAGATTGTGGTCTAATGGTAGATACATTCTTGGCATTTCTTGTATAAAGTATTTTTTGCCTTAAGGCTCTTGTAAGAGCCTGTGACCAATCTGATCCTTTTACAAATAAACTGTAAAAAAAAAAACCAAAGTACATGTGTTGGAACAGACAAGAGAAGGCTCTTTTATGGTAGGAGTAAGTGAGGTGTGAGAGGTGTTCCTCTGAGTGATACTGCTGAAGAAACTTTTTGCCTGGCAAGGTGTCATGTCAAAATATCGCACTGTTATGTATATTTAAAGATGTGAGAGAATGCAAGTGAGCGCTCCTGAGATTTTTTTCAAAACTTGATTTTCCCAAGGAAGATCAGATGTCCTGTTTCTGTATCTCAGAGGGTGTCAGGTAGCATTTTCCTGTGATGGTCCTAAGTTCTGTCATTAATGTTATGCTGCTCAAGCATGCCTAAGCATGCCAAATTGCAGACAAGGGAGGTGTGGGTTTTTAGAGTACTTAGTCACCCTCCTGTGGTGGCTTTCTACATGGAAGGTGAAATGACATGTTTGTCTGTTTGCCACTAGTGATGAGGGTATTTTTTTTTTCCTATCTGACTTTTAAATTGTGCTTTGGGAGGTGTTCTGCAGCCAAGGCTTTTAGTGTTGGAATCAGAGCTGAAAGAAATGAGTGTGCAAAACTTAAACCACTAAAAGGTTCCTTGGTCTTGTGTGTGTAAATTACTGAACTGCTAACTGTAGGATAATTTAGAGAGCAGCCAAAAAGATTCCTCTGAGATTGCCAGTATTCTTACAAGGTATTAAGTCCAGGCAATAAACCGTGATGTGCTCTGGACAAGTGTGGCGAGCGTGCGGCATGTGATGGAAGCTTGTCTGATCTGTCGTATTTCCTCTTCAGCTAAGCTCTATCTCTTCACAGGAACGGCATGCCATTGTCCAACTGCTATGGCTGGTAAAAATCTTCATGCACTCCCTGTATAACTGTATGATCATATCGTGTTAGTCATAGGTGAATTTTAAGCAGGTGTTTAGCTGATGTTAAACTGGTGACTTTTCAGCTCCTGAATAGATAGGTTTGAATAGCTGGCATTCCTAAAGTAGAGCTCTCGCTTTGTCATCGGGAAGCTCATGACTCTCCACCCTGCCAGAGCAAGCAATCTGACTCACGTGTTGCCTGCTTAGGTTGCAGTCCTTGTGTTAGAACAAAATGATTACATAGAAGCCTCAAACATGAGAGCGTGGCATTAGTTGCTATATGCTAAGGGGATTAAGCTCACTCAATGTGTATTCATTTTTGGAATGTAAGACTCTAGCATATAGGATTTAACATCAACTCCCACATCTGGTTGTTTTTGTTTGTTTTTTTTTTTTTTTATCCCTCTGTCAAATTTCAGAGATACCAAGCTTGAAATAAACATTTTAATTTTAAATCAAAACTAGTCCATNTTTTGTTTTTTTATTATCCCCCACCTTGGGTTTTTTTTTTTTTTTTTTTTTTTTTTTTTTTTTTAATCCCATTAATGCAGTCCATAATTTGGAAAGTAATGATGCTTTCCATAAATACAAAATTTAATTTGTACTTGGAATTTTGCTTTATCAGTTTTGTTTTACAGATAGCATTCTGCTCAAGAACAGTTGTGTTCCTGAGATTGAATTTATATTTCAAGTTTGTTGTTGGAATGGTTTATATTTAAATAAGAGTAGTTCAGTTAGGCCTCTAGGCAACTGTGTCCCCCCAGAAGACCCCACAAACAACCCCAACAAAAAAAACCCCAAACAAACCCAAACAAAACGCAACCCTCAAACAACAAAGCACTGTAACAATGGCTTCCTTAAAGTAATAATTTGAAATATGCTAATGTGTAAGCAAATACTAACTAGTGAAATTATTTTACTATTTTAAAGTTAAATGCCTTGGTTTAGTCTAAGGGAAAGAACACCTTGCATGTGGCTTTTAAGTCAATGGATGGGTGACTGTGGTCACAAGGCAGTTGTTTTCCTTGTGATATTTATGTTTTGTGAGTCCGGGTGGGCTTTTGTTTCTGCAAATATACATGAAATGGTTCATTCTGTGATTAGCTGAGGAAATTGTAAAGTAACATCACTGGTGCCTGGCTGTGTAAAATGTGAAACTCCTGCAGTTTAATTACAGCAGTGAATCAGTTCTGGGTTATTATTTCAATTTTGGATGACAAAAGTAGTACTAATAACCATCTTATTTCAGTGCTATTTATTTTACTGCAGGAAGTTGTTTGTTGGTTGGTATTATTTATGTAGCAGTTTTGCTAATAATCATAGCTCATCCACTGAGCAGAGATGAGGTGGGAGGTTTTGGCTTTGTTGTGGGTTGTAATAAAAGGAAGAAGGATTTTACACTAACTTGTACCAAGAGTAGACAGTTAACAAGACAATGATTGAATGGGGCCAATAGTCTCCTGAACTATGTGAGTAAGAATACATTTATGGATCACTGAGTTTATTTAGCTATTGTGAATTTCCAGGGAAATTCAGTTGCGTTGATACTTTGTCATGGCTTAACTAAAGTATATGTAGAACAGTATTTAATAGGTTGAATGTTCTTGTGTGTCATAACAATATTCTGTGTGCTTAGTATACAGTGGAGGTCAAAACACATTCTAAACATTCCTCCTGTGGCCAAACAGAACTATTTTTAGTCTAAAAGAAAATTTGACTTTGTTTTCTTATTTCAGTAAAAAATCTCAGAAATGGGATGAAATGAACATCATAGCTACATACCACCCGGCAGGGAAAGATTACGGCTTGATGAAAATAGATGAGCCATCTACTCCTTATCACAGGTAGGCTTTCTAAACTGCTGCCCTAAATGAGGGCAGGAGGCATAGTAGTTTTACGACAAAATTAACTTTGTGAATGATGTAATATTTATTACAGCTGATTGCCTGACAGAATGTGCAGGCCTACTGGATATATACAACATTCAGATTTAAAAAGCTTCTAAATAAGGCTTATAGCTACTGAGGAAGATTGTCAAAAAGGACAACGTCAATTTTTAGGAGGTTTTTGTCTAGCAGGCTTTAGGCTTTGAATCTTGTGTCTGACTTGTATTGGTTTTATTTCCAGTTAACATCTGTGTAGTAGAATATAAAGTTGTATTGATATTTAGATTAGATCTGGAAAGTTTTTAAAGTCCTGAAAGAGCCTTCTAATGAAGTGCTGTAAGATTTTCACTGTTTTATAAAGTAAATTTTAAGCAGCAAATTATTGATAAAAGCTACTTTTTGTTTGCCCTCCAAGCACGGCAGGAGGAGATGATGAGGATGCAGTGAGTGATACAGAAGCAAATGAGCCTGTAAGACCAGACGTGTTGAGTAAAAAGTAAGTGTTGTCATAGAAAATTTACTAACTTTTAAGAGAATTTTCCCTTTCCTGGAGTGTTTTTTCCTTATGGAAAGCAATTGCTAGTTTCTGTAAAGTCCAACTTTTGCTATTGAAAAATCTAGTAGTTTTCAGTGGTTTATAGTGCTACTGGTACATTAAACCTCTCACAGGTTGTTAGTACGCATAAATATAGCAAAACTAATGAACAAAGCCGAGCGCTCTGAAATATAATGTATGTGAAAACTTCTTGGTTTAGCATTTTGTTTTGCATGATTTTTGTAGACTGGCAGCTGCAGCTGAAGGTAAAGGACCCAAGATTATGGCAAAGCAAGAGGAAAGCAGTGAGGAAGAGGAAGAGGATGAGGAATTAACACCTGAAGAACGAGGTAGGCATAAGTTGTTTCCTTTGTTTTGTTTTTGTCCTATAAATAGTTTCAGATTTTTGGTAAATATATTTGGGAAGAAGTACTGTCAGAAAAATGTTGTGATTTTGAAAAGAGAGATCGAACAAATATGCTGTTTGTTTCTAATCAGGATCTTTACAATAAACAAGAATTTGCTGTTACTGGCTGCCCTTTTGTATACAAGCTTAAGGTGTGGGAGTTCCTCTTAAGAAACATAGACTTGTCAAATAAGCAGCTCTTATGGTTTTGGGGTGAGGGAGTAGTTCCTATTCCAACGTATTTCAGGTAGACTGAATAATTCAAAGAGTACTGCCACAGTTAAGATGCTGCTAATTGCTTGCAAACATACAGATGATATTTCTTTTGTTTTCAGAACAACTGGTAGATGAATCCAGCAGGAAATCTACATTTGTTCTGAAGCAGATCACATCTTCAAAAGAGATGTTTTGTGTTAGCTTGGGCTAGAACATTTTGAGGAACAGTAAAACAATAATACTTCTAAGGTCTCATAGAATCATAGAATAGAATCAGAGAATAGTTAGGGTTGGAAAGTTCCAACCTCCCTGCCATAAGCAAGGACACCCCACACTAAACCATGCCACCCAAGGCTTCATCCAACCTTGCCTTGAACGCTGCCAGGGATGGAGCACTCACAGCTTCCTTGGGCAACCCATTCCAGTGCCTCACCACCCTTACAGTAAAGAACTTCTTCCTTATATCCAATCTAAACCTCCCCTGTTTAAGTTGCAGGCTTGTATTATCTGTCTGTAGCTTCTCATCTTTCCTGGCCCCAACTTTGATTGTGTAACCTTAGTATTTTAAAAGAAGGAAAAAAACCCCACAGTGCTGGGGCTGCCAAAAAGCAAAGTTTAGTTAAATTTTAATGTCTTACTGCTAGACCTGATAATGTTTAATATATGGAGCAAAGTTAGGCTTCAGGCCATGGAGACAGTGAAAAATATTTTCTTCTACATGTGGCAAATACCTCTCATAACTGGCCTTTGGTAGCTAGCCAGGAGTCAAGTTGGACATCTGCAAAAGTTCATCTTCTGTCCCATCAGTACGTTTAATTTGTCCTTAAGTTTACTTGGAAACAACACTTGTGGAACTGCAGAATTTTGTTTGCTGTTACTAGATGCTTCTCTTGGTTCAGACTTGCTCTTACTTGCAGCCAGGTTCTTTTACAAGTGCTTCAGCCTTTCTGGTCCATTAATTGCTGGCCTTTTTATAAGTCAGACTCATTCAAAAGACTGCTCCCCTGCTTGAAGAAAATAATTTTAGTTCAGGGATTGTTTAATCATGTAATCAGTGGAATTTCAAGGTAGTGATGTATTTGACCTAGGAAGCAGTTAGTGCCTCTCTGAAGAGAAAATAAGCTGATTTTTTTTTTAAGGGAATAAATAAATATTTGCATTTGTTTGTCAACAGAGAAAAAGAAGCAGTTTGAAATGAAGAGAAAAATGCACTACAATGAAGGGCGAAACATCAAACTGGCAAGGCAGCTCATTGCAAAAGAACTACAAGGTGAAGAGGATGATGATGATGAGGATGAAGAGATGGATGATGCTGCAGATGTAGAAACAATGAATACAGAAGTTGCCGAACATGGTGAGCTGCCTGTTAATCAAAAAATGTGTTTAAGTATTAGTGGTCCTTTCAGCTATTGGGAAGTGAACACACTTAAGTGTGAGAATGAACAGAAAGGGTACAGTATGTATGGAACATTCCATGTGCAATACTGCATGCTCTCTGGATAGGTAGATTTGTAGCATGGTACCAAAAATATCAGTATTGCTAAATAGAGTGTGGGCTTTTGTTTGCTGTGACATAACAGAAGAGTGAACATCTCTGCTTCCTACTGTCTTCCCCAACATAACTGTCTCTTGGTAGTGAAATTGCCAGCTTCCTTTTTAAAGGAAGAGCTGCCTTGTATGGAGCACTTAAAGCTGTGGCCACACAGGGGAGCCTGGCCTTATGTTGTGGTTCAGTTCCTATTCTGCTCCCAAACCATCCTGTAGGCAGCAGTGGGAAACTAGCATGACATGCTTCTTCCCTGTTGAGAGTAGTGTATCTAAGTTCCCGCATAAGAACTTCTGCCTGTCTTACTGTAATGTAAAACTGCTGTTAGGACTTTGGTGTGCTCTTGTCCTTAAGCAGTAATGTTCTTTTCTATAGCATAAGGTAAGAAGACCCTCAGCTTTGCTTTTAGTGCAGTTGCTGAAAGAAAGCCAGAGATTTTAGCTGAGAGCCCTTTTGGAACCTGCTGCAGGGCTGTCTGTTGATAGGAAACTCCTAAGACTAGAGCTTGACACCTTCTCTTCCATCTTTTAAGCTTCTCTCTGGGTGAAAAGAGTAGACTGTATAACGAAAGTCTTTGTGGTATGGGTTTTTTTTGTTGTTGTTTTTGTTTTTTGTTTTTTTGTGGTGGCCTTCTGTTGAATCATTACAGCTGCTCACTACCCTATGTTCACCACCTCTGTGTTTAACAGCACTTTGAACAAGTTTTTGGCATTAAAAAAAAATAGACATCTGTTGCTCATGAGACTAGTGGCAATGAAGTCTGTAAGCCTCATTCATCTGGTGCTTGGCAAAGCTATGTGATGTTAGCACGGTCTGCAGACTTGGGAAGATGCTGCATGGGTTTAACTTGGTTCACACTTGCTTTTCATAACCATATGAACTAGGGTCTCTTATAAAATTAGAATAAATTCCACGCAATAAAAAGGTGATTTGCAAAGTTGAGTGTGTTCAAGTTCTGTGGGTTGCACATCTTAGTCCCATTACTAATTACAGGCGGGCTAAAGCCTTCATAAATGCTCCAAAAGGGTCATTTGGTATGTGTCTGAGACCCACTAATAATGGACTGACTATATCCAGTAACTTACATGCCTTAGAATGGCTATTTACTAGAACTTCACTCTCCAGGGGAAAGGAGGGCTCCAATAGGCAACTTTATGACCTTTCTCCATGGCTTGAAGCTGCCATCCTGCACTCTGCTGTAAAACAGAGGCAACTCCGCTCGCCAGCTGCATTCACCAGTGGAAAGAAGGCACACCTTTGCAGCATTTTTCCATCTCTATTGTTGAAGTCCATTCCACCTTCCTTCATAACCAGCTTCAGAGCCACCACTGGTAATTATCAATTTTAGACTGCTCATGGCCAATAGATTCTATAAACATAACTGCTAGCCAGTTTATTAACCTGTTAACTAACTAGTTCACCTTCACAACAGGGCGTATAGAAATACTTGCCATTAATCTGATGTAGTCTTCAATTCTTCACTTTTGTTTTCTATCATTCTGCTTAAACCCTGATGTTTTTTTATCTCCTAATGTCTCTATCAGCTGTCATTGCTTTTGGTCTCTGTACCTGATCATTCCTCTGAGGTCAAGTGCTAGTCTTCCTTTTGTAGCAGCTGGTGAATTGAATGCCCTCAGACTGATCATGTGTTATTCTTTGTGGCAGGGTTAGTCAGAGGATGATGAATATGGATAAAACTGTTAATAAACCTCTCTGTCTTCTGCCACTGCCCACGTTTTAAGAAACTGCTACACCGATGATAAATGTTCAGTGGCACAGCTATATTAAAGTAATGTCAAAGTTTACTGAAATAACTTTTTTAAGATGACATCTCTTTATCACTCTCATCTGTATTCTGAAGGCACAGACAAATCTCCTTATTTACACATGTTCATTAAACAGATGTCAGCTACTGAGCATTTCCTCAAATAGCTGGTTTTAACACTTGCTACTTGGGGTTTTTTTGCTAGTCTGTGCTTTTGGTCATGTTATGCCTTTCATTATATTAAGCAATTGGGTATTTAAAACAGTATTTAAGTTTGTTTCCTTCATGGAAATGAATTAAAATGCTTTTAATATTCTCGTTCCTGAATGTTCCCTGTTAGGTTTAAGTGTGTGGAAAGATTATTCATCTGAATGAGCTCTTCAGAGAGCTGTGTGACTTCAAATAGTGTTTTGAAATGCTTTCTTACAGAGCAGAAAAGGAGGATTTTCTTTATTCAGTGGTGCAGGACCTGGTTTTGGTGATGGCTTATTTTGGCTTCGCTCTGTTAAACTAACAGCTCTGACGTTTAATTTTAACTGCAAAGGAAATGTCTGTCTTTCTGCATGTTGTATTGTGGCTACATTTTGATAATTTCTTCCATTCAACCTTGCTTCTTCTGAAGTTGGAGATCTGATGATGATGTGGCCACCAGTCCCCTGTTATGTCTGAGTCTGTCAGTCTATGTAAGCAGGAGCTGGCATGCAGTGTCTTTCTATTCCAGTGGACTAGCATGATTTATGGTGGTTATTCTAAACAAGATGTGACATAAGAGGTGTTTCCTAGCGGTCTGTCATGACTGTAGGCCCCTGCTAGCTCCTGGGTTGTTTTTCAGGCAGTTTAAGACCCTTCTCTCGCTTACAAATTTTTTTTTGTCCATGAAGATCCTTAGAGGTCCTGTGGTTCTCTTATCTGATGTTCCTTTCCACCCTCTAATCCTGTCTGGTTTGTATGTGAATAAAACTAACTACTCTTCTAATCTCTACATTCTCCTTTTGAAGAGAGGGCTGAAGTCTTAGGTGTTTAAGAAAGTTTCTGTCAGCTGCCACCAGATCCACTAATATAAGTTGCACTTCTGGTTACAGACTGAGATTTCTTGCTGGTTGAAATGAAGATGGCCAGTCCAGTCAGTAATGGTGAGAAAGAACTGTTTTCATATTTTTGCCCGTTTTCATCTTGGGCTACCAGATGTTTTAACTGTATAGGTCATTCCTTCTTGCCTCAAGTAACTGTACCTTCTCCCATGTGCATGGGTTCTAGCACACAAGCATTTTGGTGGAAAAGAAAGCTAAAGTTGTAATAGACTGCATTAGGATTGCTTGCTTTATCATTTCAGCTTCTCTGGATTTTTATTTCTTTTTTGCTACTCCCTATTTATTACTCTGCAAACAGCATTAATAGCAAAAGTGACCTTTGTTTCTCTCCATAAACACTTTTCCTTTAGAAATTCTGTTTGAAATCACCAAAGATGCTCGATGTAGGTGAACTTAAGCATGATGATTTCAGTGCAGATCTGTCTTTAATTCTGCTACACAAAAGTATCAGCTGCAAGGGTGTGATTGATAGCAGTTCATTTGACAAGCAGTAAAACTATTGTTACCTCTCCATGGTTAATTTAGCATTTATTGCTATAATAGCACTGCTCAGATAGTGCTTCTCAATTTAGCTCTCAGGTGACTGAGTGTGCCCTTTTGGCCTTTGGGAGATACAGAATACATTGTGTTTTCCTAACCAGGGTGGGCATCACCCTGAAGATGACTGAAGTGAGAAGTCTGGGAGCATACACCCACTGGTTTCACTTGTTACCTATGTTATGCGCTTGTTAAACCGCACTTGTTATACCAACGGTAACTCATGCACAAACCTAACTGACCTTTTTCAGAGATTATTATAATCTGGATGTGGTTTTCTGTGATCTTTGCTTTATGCACTTATTTTTGGAGGTGCCCATTATTTATTTATATATATATATATATGTACAGACACGTATATATAGAGATGGGCTTTTTCATACACACTAATGAGGAGCTTTCTCTGATTTACTGTTGTTCTTTGGCTCAAAACCATGAGTTTAATGACTTCCTGAAAAACACAACAGACTCTGTTTGCTCATTTATAAGCTTGTTTAGTTTTAAAGTGTCTTATCTGGAACTGAAATTTGTCCTGAAAAACACTATGCTTGCTTGTGTTTCAGGAACCTCATGTGTTAGTTTTGCACATTGAGGGTTTAAATCGTCCCCCCAGTACCAGGGGTGGTGAGCATTCAGTGCCCACTATGCTGAACAATGCTGTTAGCCATCCCCTTGGAACATGAGGGTGAAGTAACTATTCTAGAAGTTTCTGTGCTCTCAAACAGAAAGCTTGTATGTTGCTAAGATGGCTTGGCAAACATTATCTGTGGAGGAGCAAAAATGATTTCAGGAGGGTATTTGTGTGTGTTTTGTAAATATGCAAGAAGTCTGAAGAATTACCTATTTTATGTTTTTGTGCATAATCTTTCTTATGCAGCACATGCTACTCGTGACCAGCTGGAAAGTAGAGCACACAGCATAGAAGAAATCTGTCCAGAACTGTAACTGCTTGTCAAGGACACAAATATAAACACCGCTTCACAATTTTTGCTATTAAGGCTCTTAAATATTGAGAAGCATATCAGTTACAATGTTATATTGCCAAGAATGTTTATTTTAGACTTGTCTCTTGGACAGAAAAAAACCTGTCTAATTGATTTGTTCTTGTGCCTAGTATTTCATGGAGAATACTGCTTCATATTCTGTTCAACCAGAATGGCATTCCCTGTATGTATAACGATGATTATCTTGCGTAATGTACTGTTAACTCTTCATGCTTTGAAACAGTATCTTTTGGGTTTTCACTATTTATTTGATGGTGTTCTAGGTGTGATGTCTCTTACGGAAAGGTTTTGGATTCAAGAGCTAAACGGTACAGCATATATCAGATTAACATGCAAGCTATTTATCAGATGTGTTATGCAGTTTAAAAAGGGATTATTTAAGTCTTACAACTTTTTTGTAAAGTGTGGACCTGTTAATTTAGATTTCAGTACATTATTACCTGTATTTTCCCCATCTTTAGAAGAACTGTATTATTTTTTGAGTGGTGTTCAGAATCGGTTGTTATTTCTGACTAAGGCAGTACTAACATCTGGTGGAGGGAATGTTTTTACACTGGAAACGTGCTAACTTGAACCTTGCATTTAACTATCATTATCTGTTCTATCGGGACTGGATGTTCTGTGGAGCTCTCTTTGGGTTATCTTGAGAATGTGGATGTTCCCTCCAGCTTTTCTCTTAAAACCACATGTACTGTCATTCTTCTGGCTCTTGTTTCAAACTTTTGGTCCTTTCCAGTTGCATGAAGAGTGCTTTTGCTACTAGCATCTGAGGAAAAAACACCCAACTATAAGCAAAACCACATCAGGACTGCGAAGATGAGCTGAGCTTAGGCTCTGGTTGTTCTTTATATAAAGATAACTGCTACTGATCTCTTCTGGGGTTGGCAACCTGCATACTGCTGGTCTAAATCTTCCTATATCCATTGCAATTGACAGCAGACGGTTTTGTAAAGTGAAGGCTTTTTGGAAAAACAGAAGGGAAACTTTTTAAGTCAGATACTTGCCTACAGTGTGGTTGTACAGTCCTTATAAAGAGGGATTCTGAACCTGCAAATTGCTGTAAACAACTTTCCACTTGGTGAAATCTGACTGGTGAATGTTTCAGTAATCAGAATACTTTCTGAGTTTTATTACACAAATGAAATATACACTTGAGCTTTAGCTTGGTTATGAAATATAGTGTATATCTTAATTTTGATCTGAATTTGATATGTTGCAAAAATCCATATAATTATATGGACCTGTTTTAAAGTGTCTTTTTGTCCACTGTACATGTGAAGTTTGAATAAAGGAAAGTTATTTTACAGTTACATGCCTTCTCAAGTGTGAGCTTTCGTGAAATCCCAGAGAGATTGAGAATGAATAAGGTAATAGGATGCTGTTCTTCGAAAGATTTATACAAGAGTAATTAACTGGAATGGATGCACTGCCAAAGATACCTGTGAATTGTACTAACTGGGGCTTGTAGCGTGCGTGCCCAATTCTCGCCTCTCCACGAGGTTATCCATTGTGGGATATTTGGTTTAATAAGGGCCTGAATCAGGATTAAGACCATCTTTTCACAAGAAAGATTTGAACACTGTTTGGTCTAGTGTAGTGATGCTAATTTTTCAATATGGAGAATTTGACCAATGTGTATAGATAATGCAGATGTCTTCTGCAAGGCCATAAAACAGATGACTTGTACTTTATGATAAGTACATGTGGGTACTTTGCACCCGCAATTAAAGCAGAATCCGTCAGAAGCAGCTTTTGTATAAGCTTATGTCTTGCCCTCCTGTCACCCACATTTTGGTCTTTCAAGACCTCATTTTCATTCTGGTGCTCAGCTTTCTAGGCTACAATGCCTACAAAGCATTTTGTGTAATAAACAAAAAAGGCTCTGCTAACTTCCAGTAAAAACTTTCCTGTAATGGCTTCCAAAATCCTGGTTGAAATGGGTATGTAGCATTGAGGGTGGTACAGTATACATAAATGCAGGAAGATGGTTTTGAATGAACCTCAGAGCATCCCTTCATCAGTCAGTTATTTTGTGCTGTCTGGGTGATCTCCTTTTTTTTGGTGCTACCCATTTAAATGCCATTTTGGAACTTGTGCTGGCTTAAGTTATGGGTGTTATTAAAGGCTTTGTTCTCTTCGTTTTCTTCAGCAAAAATTGTTTGTGCTCCCTCATCTTGCTCACCTAGAGTGCAACCTGATGCACCTTACACCACTTTTAACTGAAAGCCTGGTTTACTTGATTTCATCCAGGTTTATGCCTTCATGCATTTTAAAAGCTAAAATAGGCAAGCTTACTTTGTAACTACAAAGGAAGTAACTACATACACTCTATATAGCTTCTTTTACAGAGGGATATCTGATTTCCTTCTGTTCTAGAAATATGAAGCATAGTCCCCTGGTGAATGGGGACAAGAGAGGAAATGTCTTTTCTCTTTTTACATTAGATGGGGACTCAGGTTGCTTGCATGTCTTCATCTTGAGGAGCCTGTGGTAAAAGCTTATTCATGCAGTAAAGAGGAAGGACAACACGTGCAGCCTTTACTAATATTAGGAAACTGAGTTCCACAGCACCATAATTGTAAAGCTTCATGCACAGGGGTAAGTCCCCATGCTGCATCCTGTTTGGAGAAAGTAATTTCAATATGCTTCCAGTAGCAAAATGACTTGCAAATAAGAGCCTTAACTCTGCCATTTAAAGTTTTTCTTCCCTGTCCTTCAAGTCTCTTTCACACACTTGTGTGAAAAGTTGCAGTTCATAGAAACTGCAAATACTTTTTTCCACAGCTTGCTCTCATGTTAAACCTGTGTATCTTACTAGAATTTTCTTTCTGTATCATGCTATTTGTGGGTTTTATCATGATATCACCTCACCAATGTAATTGTCCTGTTTGAAACCAGTGTTAAATGTTACAGTGTAAATAAAACCATTGTTTTCACTGCTGCTTTATGGCACTAACTCTAGGTGTATTGGTTTGACTTGGAGCATTTCAGAAGAAACCGGCAGCCTCTGTAAGGTCTGCATGTGTGTTCACGGGCAAATACTTAAACCAATATTGCAGGTTCCTCATCACTGCAAGGAAGGAAGTATTCTTTAGTGTAACTGATGTGCATCAGTTTGTACATGCTTGGCTACAGCAAGGTAAGAGTAGATCTGGGACCTGAACCATGAATTTAAGGCGGCAGCACCACAGAATAGGTTGCATTTTCCAAGGTAGTTTTCTTTGTGTGTTGTACGATTTAAAGCAAGACCGATCTGTCTCTTAATGGCCAGTATTGAGTAATTGCTTACTGGCATTAAGTAATGGAAAATGACTAACACCAACTGCTCCTCAGGAAGTAAAACTGTTCCTAAAAGGAAAAAAAAGAGCTGGGCTCTGTTTCCAATAGCATGCTTTATTTGAAAAGTGGATTTCACAACACTTGCAGCCCAAGTGATAAAAACATTTCCTAACTTGCTGCTTTTCCTTTGTGGGTAATGACAGAGGCACTCAACTCCTAACCTAAAGGAATGGTAGTTTGGTTAGTTATGGTGAGGGGCAGCTCACAAAAATATACAGTCATTACACCTGTATAACTCAGTTTACATCTGATGTTTCACCAGTCGGGGGGGGNGACATTCCCACATCATGTTTATGGCTTGCGGGGGGGGGGGGGGGGGCGGCGGGGGGGGGGGGGGGGGGGGGGGGGGGGGGGGGGGGGGGGGGGGGGGGGGGGGGGGGGGGGGGGGGGGGGGGGGGAGGAGAAGGAGGGAACACGACAGCAGCAAACCCCAACCCCCTAAACCACAACTGACTGAACTGAAACATTTCCCTTTGCTTCTCTGAAAGGACAGCGTAACTGAGGGAAGGACAGTAAGGGTGTAGCATGCATTCAACCTCTTGGAAAGGAAAGTCGTACATTTCCCTCCATCCTTCCATGTTCGTTGTTTCTCTTGAAGAGATGTCCAAAAGGACATCAGTGGAGACAGAAAGATGGGATGGGAAAAAAAGGTTAAAAAACCCCAGGCAAAGCCTGGTGCAGAGGGATGAGTCTTGAACAATGCAGGGAGTGAGCAGGCTCCATGAGAGGTACAGCGGCTCCAGATTCCTGGAGGAGCTGAGAATGACAGCCATCAACTCATGTCTGCTTCCCAGCACTGCATCCTGCTGGATGGAGCCTGTGACTTGGTGTGATATTGCTTCATTTTTGCCGAGTTTAAGTTGAACGGTAAGTTGTCCTCCTCGGTCACTGTATTCGAGGATAAGTGGGGATGGCTGATGTGCCTTTGTCATTCTTACAGTTGGGAACACTAAGCAACGCCAGAGCCGATCTTTCTCCTTTTTTTCTTAAGGGATCATTGATCGGCAATGTTCTGCTGTCCTTCCCTATGAAGCAGGGAGGACCAACACGGTCCTTTCCATTCTGGTAGAGTCCCTTTGCTGCCCGAAAATCCTTCAGTGAGTATTCCCAGGCAAACGTTCCGTGCAAAACCCATGTACGCACACTCGGCATTCCTTGCACGGAAAGCCCTGCTGTTCGCGTCCCTCCTGCACAGCAACACAGATCTCCGGCCACCGCCAGGATCGGGACCTGCAACACCCCGGAGAGCACCCGAACTGCCGCTTCTCCTCGGTGGCTCAGCACTTGCTGCTGCACCCTCGGCAGCGATATCGGCTCCCCGCAGGAGCGACGGGGAGCTCCCAGCGCAGCGGCTGCCTGCCCGCGCCGCGGCCCGGCGGGGCCAGCTGCTGTCTACAGCCGGCCCGGCTTCCCCAGGCGGGCGGCCGAGTGTCTGGTGTTCACCTGCTCACGGTTCACCCGGAGACGCCGAGCGGCCCGGCAGCACCGGCACCAACCACAGCGCCCCGACCCGCCCCTGGACAGCCTATCGCAACGCTGGAGCTGCCCCCTCTGTGTTCGTCACAGCCGTGGCAGTGGGACTTGCCAATTGGTGGGACGCCAAAGGCTTTTTTCCCGTTGGCTTACCGGGCTGTCACTCTTAAGGACGCCCTGTGAGGAAGTGATCCCTGCGGCACCCGGCTGTTGGCTGCCTTCTCCGAGCGGCGCTCAGAGGAGGGCGGTCGTCCTGTTGTGCCCGCCCCTCTCGCTTTGTGGTTGGCCAGAGCGCTTCCCTGCTGTTGCGACTGGGTGGGTAGGCTGCCCTTCCGCGGCCCCACGGTGATTTGGAGGAAGCCCCGCCCGCGCAGGCGCCTCGTTGGCTGTTCCTACTGCTTGCTGCCGCCCATTGGCTGGCCGGGCCGTCAGTCGCGGTTGGGCGTGCGAGGCGGGCAGAGGGGTGCTCGGCGCGGCGTTCCCACAGCAGCCGTCCCGCCGCCGGGTCTCACCGCCCCTCCATGAGCGCCGCCTCCGCCTAGCCCCGCCCGGCGGCCGGCCTCGGCTTGGGCTCTCCCTGCCACCACCACAACCGCCACCAGCGGCAGCGGAGGCAGCGGCGCGCCCCGCGGCAGGAAAGGATGAAGGTGACCGTGGACTTCGAGGAGTGCTTGAAGGACTCGCCGCGGTTCAGGTGCCGGGGTCATGTGGGTGCACGGGTCGCGGTGGAGCGGCGGGGGCCGCGCAGGGAGAGCAGGAAGCGGGGCGGGTGTCTTAGGGTGGCAAGGCCGCGCAGCGGGGCGGGGAGGGGGCTGCGGGGCGGGCCGGGAGCTTGGGGACCCTAGGGATGACAGGTGGTGGCGAACTGTGGGCGCCCGGCTCCTTGGAGAGTGGCAGGATGGGGCTGTGTAGGGCGGTGTTATGTGGAACCGGTGATGGGCAGGGTTTGGGGGGCGTAGGGTAGAAGGGCAGGGGCAGCGGGTGTGGAGGGGTGGCTGTGAGGCGGTCAGGAGGGAGCTGTTGTGGGGCTCTGTAGGACGAGGGCGTTGCTGGAGTGTAAGGGCGCTCTGAGGGTGATGCGGGAGCTGGGAAGTTCAACGAGAGAGGCAGCATTGGTGGTACGGGGGACTGGGGTTGGTGCTATGATGGCACAGTCTGCAGTGAGCGCTGCTGGGGTCAACCGCCTTTGAGCAGATGGAGGGTGGTAGGCAGCTGGTGCGGGAAATGATCAGTAGCTGAAGCAATGCCTGATCCAGCTCAAGAGCGTGGACTCCTGTTGGTCCATCTCCAGTTCTTCGTGGTTGTGCTTCCACTTCAGCTCCCAGTGTCTCTTGCCTGCATCCACTGCATCTGTCCATGCTCAATCTGCCCACTATTGGGGTATCAGTACTAAACAAGCTCGGTATAATCTCACTTCCTGTTGTCAGACCAAGGCATGTGCTCTTTTGTTTTTCCCCACTCAAGTGACTGTCAGTCCTTTAGGTTTACTTCTGCTTGTGTTAGGCAGCATTCCCCTTTACCTGTCCCTGTGCTTTTAGCCATTCTCTCTATATATTTTGCACCATTGTGTCCACTCAACGTAATTCTGTTGGACGTGTGGCTGGTCTGTGCACACAGACCCACTGTCCATGCCTGGTATTGCCCTTCTAGCTGATGGAGAGGCAAACAGCTCCGTGACTTGATGAGATCTGTCACTTCTGTGCCTTGCTGCCCCATGCTGAGCCCATGTTTGGAGCAGCTGTGGCTCTGTGGTTTGCACAGGCTGGGTGAGCTCTGCTGTTGAAGGAAATAGTCTTGCGCTTCCTCTGGTGTCTGACTGTGTGTTCACGCCTCCTCTTTGTGTCAGCTTTAGCAATCGCGTGGTTCTGGGATGTGGAGGAAATTGGAGAAGGTTTGAATGGCTTACCCCTGGCAGAAGGTGGACTTCCTGTTCTTCCCTCTTTTTCTTCTGTCTCTGTGCCAGCTTGTCCCTTGCTGCTTCTGCCACAGGCTTCTCTGGTGACTTGTATTGTTGGACCTTTCTGTGAGCTTGCTGCCCTGGCAAAAGAGACTGGGTGGTTATCTGCTAGGCTAGTGAGTTGAGTCAGCATTGCGAAGGGTGTGAGACCTACTAAAGCTTACTGGGAGGAGGAAGAGGAAACTTCACTGCCAGAAGCCAGACGAAGGCAGTGGGGAGTGAGACCTCCCCTGAGGCAGCAGGCAGCTTTTATATTGGTTTAGCAGATCCACAAAATTTTGTCCTGAGTTGGACATGCTCGCTAGTTTATGTACTTTCCGTCACAAGTATGTTTAATTTGGGTCCATTGTGGTGACTGTGCAGCCACATAGGTTGGCTTAACTTAACCATAGAACTGTACCATTAAGTATAATTTCTTTAAATTATCAATACTTGCTGAAGTGTAGAATACATGTTTGGAAGCAAGAAATAGTGACTGAAACTTAAGTGCAGACACACGCTGCTGTCTTTTCAAGTTGAGACATACTAGTTACTTCGGACACACTTTGTATCGTTCTCCTTTTGCCCCTCTTGATTCTTTTACTGCAAGGAGAGAAACTAAGGAAATCCCTTTGCTGGGGTTGTATAGTGCATTATGGTCTTTCTGACAGTCTCTGATACTATTTTGCCTTTGAAGAAATTGCAGAAAACGTTATGCTGTAATTAATTGATGCCACTGAAATATTCTTCCAACCTTTAACAGGAAGTGGCTAAAACCATGAAGTAAACATCCTGTAGTATTTTTTGTGTGCCTAAACCAAATACTAGAAATCTTCCAAATGAATTTTACAGCATTTTTTTTTGTTAAGGAGTGGTAGAGACACTAATGTAGAACAAGGTCATTATGTCCTGGCGTTCTTGAAGGGAGTAGTGTGGACATAAAGCACCTTCCCGTGCTGTGTTCCTTGTAACAAAGCAGAGCTGCAGCTTCCTCTTGATCTTGCTGAGCAGGTGGGTGTAGTCTTTGTCCTTCCCATTGGTATACCTGTTGGAGCAGTTGAATAAACCTGTTGGGAGGCATAGAGTGTACAGAAATGTCATGATTTAGTTTCTTATGGTTGTAGAGACAACTGGGAGGACATGGTTGAGTTGGAGTTCATGAGTCACCAAATTCCTGTTTTCACAGGGAACGATTTAAATCTTTTAAAACATACCACTACATACACGTTCATACACATGGCCTACTTGCTTATCTGCTTCCTGTGAAGTTCATGTTGATGTCTTTTGGCTTTGAGATGTAATTGGGAATATCATAGTTACCTGAATCAAAGAAATAAAGGTTTGTTTGCTTGCTTTAAGTGCATATAAAGGGAGCATGGGTTGTCGCTGTTGAGTTGCTGATACATGATTAAATGATAATGGCTATAAAGATTCATGTCAGAAGTATGGTGGGCTATCTTATAGTAAGGCATGCTCCCCTCCCCCAGTAGATAAAGAAGTCTCTGAATTATAAAACCTGAAGCAATGATGGCCTATTGCATCACTAGGTTTATACCAGATCAGCTTGGGATTGGAAAGTTGATATTTAGAAATTGCTTTTGAAAAGGGTATGAATTCAGGCACACTGTTGCAAGTTTGCAGTCATGGTTTTTTTTAAACCCACTTTGAAATATAATCTCACTGAAATCACATGCTTTTCCCTCATGACTGCACTCTTAAAGTATGGACAGACCAAAGATCTAGCAAGGAAATGTATTTGCAGTTCTAATACAGTGTGTCCATAACTTCCCATCAAATGAAGAAGTTGCCTGGGGAGGAGCAGTCTTTGAGTGCTAAGAACTGAGCTGTGCTGGCAAGTTCTATGTATATAACTAGGAATTCCTGGAGGTTGAAAGTATGCTTTCTCCTTACCTTTAAACCGTGAGAATTAAGTTTCAGTGCTTAATGGAGCAGGATTTTGTATTGGTGTTTCATTTTTGTTTTTCTTCTTGTACCAAAAGAACATTTTCTCCTAATGAGGTATGCACTGTGGCAGCCACATGAATCACTCTAAACCTAAATTTTTAGAAAGGCGAAGCAAGTTTCAGTGCTGTGGAAATACATCAGCTTGCAGGCAACAGTGAACAATCTTGATAAACAACAAACAATAGAAAAGCAAAATTCTGTTGCTTGAGATGTGTGCAATTGTAAGAACTCTACCGAAGAACCTTCAGTCTGTTCCAGTCTTTAAATAAGCATCAGTAAAAAGCTGTGCATTTTTGAGATAGTTTCTTTGTCCTTACCTGTTACTGTTGCTGAAGTTTAAGTTATTTTCATTTGATTTTGTGTTCACTTCCTGAAACCCCAGCTGCAGAGCAGATGATGGAGGAACGAGGTAGGTGAAAGAATATAAAATGAAACTGGTGCAAATTGCCATCCTTAGTAAAAGTATATTATGAATCGATTATGTGTAGAACTGGTGGTTCTAGTGTATTCCTTCAAGGCGACTTGTCTGAGGAGTCTTCCATTTATATTGACCTGAAGTACTGATTTCTGTAGGCAGGCCTCCACTGACTGGCTTGTTACTGAAGTTCTCTGGTATGTGTGTTTGTTAGGAAACAGGCTTTGATTCTGACCTACCTAAATGGGGCCAGCTGAGATGTACATCAGGGTTATGTAGGGGATGCAGGCTGGTTAGCTCACTCATGCCACTTTATAGCTTTCTAGACTTAGGATTTTTTTTTTTTTTTTAGTCTCTTCTTCAGTTCT
>NDXB01013063.1:131287-149711 GCA_002631895.1 Agapornis roseicollis | reverse complement strand
CCCCTTTTTTGCTTTTTTGGCTTTGGGTTTTTTTTTTTTTTTTAGTCTCTTCTTCAGTACTGTGTAACCAAAGTTTAGTTATTAAGCATCTGTTTCCCAGGTAACAGGAAGTGGTTATCACTTTAAAACATGAATAATATAAGAAAGCGATTGTTTTAGCCTATTTGGAATAGAGCTTGTCTAGTAGTCAGAGAAATTATCGTATGTGCATAACCCATATACTTTGGTCTGCTTATTTCTTTCTGAAGAAAACATAGGAATTGGAATATTGGTAAACTTGCCTCTTCTGCAATGACTTTCAGTGGGTCCAGTGCTGCAATGCAGGCTGCTTCTGAGCCTGCTTTGTTGCAGTACTGCAAGTAGCAAATAAACCCCTCTTACTCAGCATGGGTTATAGCACACATAATCTGTGTGTGGTGATGGTGCTGCTGAAATCACTGAGGCTGCTCACATGGGTAAACTCAGCAGCATTTAAGGTGTTAAGAGGTATGTGACTAAGAACTGTGTCTGCATGCAAAGCTTACCTAGCTGTTTTAGGAGGACTTTCCAAAGAAATGTTTGGTCTGGGCTTTCTGCCCTTGGTGTTTGGGACTGAAAAGCAAGTTTGTAACTTACTTGGCGAAGCAGGGTGGAAAGTATTGCTGAAGAAGAAGAAAGATACAGTAAGTTCAAAGGGAAAGCTGGCAAGCGTTTGCTTATAAGTTTGCATTTACCATTTTTCATACTTAATGTGGTTATGTTTATAATTCCCAGTAGGTGATTGTAGAGCAGGACTTTTCATAGCTGAAGTGTAGTCGTGTGAAGGACTGTCTTGGCAGGATGCTGGTTAGTTACACGTGTACCACGTGAGTCCACACTGCTAGGAGTCTGATGGAGTCAGTTAAACAAGTGCTTCTAGAATTCCAGTTCTTCACTTCTGTGGAGATTACAGTGAATGTGCTGGTCTACTCAGACTCTAGTGACTGATTTGTTTTTTTATTTTAAATCTGTGACTACCTCTTTCACAAGTTCATTAAGAAAATAATTGATCTAGGAAAGGGGGTGTATTGGAACATAGAACCTAATGTTAGAATGTTTTCTTTTACACCAATCTTACTAAAGAGGTTTCATCATAATCTATCATACTGAAGCCTTTTAAAGACTTTTCATATTAACATGAAGTTGTTACAGTCCTTTCAAATGGAAGTTGGATAAATGTATCCTGAAATCAGGTCATCTTGAGCACCTAATTTATTTTTTTTGTATTTTTAACAAAGTTGGCTGGTCTAAATTACAAAGGTTGAGGTTTTTAATGGCAAATCTGATTCTATTTCTTTGTTGTTTGATTATGAGTTACCTGAAATAGCAGCAAACTAAAAAATCTTAACTGTATCTCAGATTGCTAATAGGGACTTAAAATGTTAATTTCCTTGGGCTTGGTCTTTTTAAGTTTTTCTCTAGGCATGTTTAAAAAAAAACCTCACAGTGAGGAGGGTACCTTACAGTGGAATCAGTAACAAAATCTGCCGGCTTTCATAATGTTGCTGTAGCACAGGATCAGTTGCTGAAGAACTGATATTAATTAAGACTGTGCAACTGATCTTTAATGAGTACTTGCAGTATTGGAAGGACAGCTTATTTATATGTGTACAATGTAACTGTAATTATACAAGCTCATACAGTCGTTCAGGTTTTAAATACAGATTTTTAAGAGGATTGGTTCTTTAGCCTGGAGTGTCTCATTTATGTCAGCTAAGCTCATCCCATGTAATTACATTATGAACTAAAGTTATGGAGATGACTGTCTTATGTTGGGGGGGGGATATCAATATTAAAATCTCTGGAAAGCAGGGTTACTGAATAGAGTATTGATTAAGGAGTAGGCAACTATAAAATAGTCCGTCTATCTTGGTCTAGATGAGGCTGGGGTAGCTTTGTTTTTTTTCCTGTACGCATCTGTGAAATCATTGGCCACTGAATAGCAAATGTGCTGATTTGGCTCTGTTAGCAGTATCCTGTGATCTTCTTTCAGACTTACCTTCTTGACAACCTTGTACTCAGAACTGGTTTATGTGGAGTCAGCATTTTTTCCTGTTCTTACTTCATGCAGTGAACAATATGACTTAAGTTATTGGTAACTTTTTACTATAGAAAATTATTCTGAAAAGTCTCCAAAGTGAAATCTGTCCTGATCTGTGAGAAAATCAAACCTGCTTTGGGACAAAAAGAAAGGAAAATATCTAATTTTCATTGGCTACAGAAATGTTCCCACTGAAATTATGGCTTAGAGAGCCAATAGCCCTTTGCCTGGGTCTTCATGCAGGCCTTTCTGACTAAATCAATTAGTTTAGTATCTCAAGGAGATGCAAGTGCAAAAGTGTCATTAGGGAATGCAAAAAACCCCACCAAAAACCCCACTTGGTTACTTAATGTTATGTCTTACAGCGTCTTAGGTTTATGTGGGTAGGAAATAGAAGAATAAATTCTGACTGATTTAGGTACTTGGTTTTTTTTTCTGTCTCTCACTTGTAATGTAGAATTCAGTTCAAAAACTGTGTATGTACATCTGTGACCTTTTTGAGCAGATACTATGCTGTTTGTTTGACGTTTAGATAACCCTGTGAGTTTAGGTGATGAATGATGTGGTTTGCTTTTTGATAGTGGCAGATTTGTAACAAAAACAACAGCTAAACCAGCTGTATGCAATTGAAGACCATTATGAAGAAATACAGATGACCATATGGACTGTAACATGATTTTTAGTATATGCAGGAGTTTTTGCTACTTATCTGTGTGACAAGGTAAGTCCTGGTTTTGTTGCCACTCTTTCATATGACTAAAAGGTTAGATCAAGAACATGAGAAATAGTAGACATTATCATTATGATCATAAAGGAAACAATTTTAAGCAGTCCAGCAAAATAGATTAAAATGTCACTTTTTTCCATCCTGCTGATCCCTTCAAGAGGAATCATTGCATGTGTGGCAGAATAATTACTTTATGGATAACATTTACTTTGTGAATATTAAAAGTAGCCAGGCCTCAGACCTAAGGTAAATCACAGAATCATAGAATAGTTAGGGTTGGAAAGGAACTTAAGGTCATCTAGTTCGAACCCCCCTGCAATAAGCAGGGACACCTCACAATAAGCCATGCCACCCAAGAGCATCCAACCTGGCCTTGAACACTACCAGGGATGGAGCACTCAAAAATTCCTTGGGCAACCCATTCCAGTGCCTCACCACCCATACAGTAAAGAACTTCTTCCTTATATCCAATCTAAACCTGCCCTGTTTAAGTTTTAACCCATTACCCCTTGTCCTATCACTACAGTCCCTATTGAAGAGCCCCTCCCCAGCATCCCTATAGGCCCCCCTTCAGATACTGGAAGGCTGCTATGAGGTCTCCTCGTAGCCTTCTGTTCTTCAGGCTGAACAGCCCCAACTTTCTCAGCCTGTATTTGTATGGGAGATGCTCCAGTCCCCTGATCATCCTCGTGGCCCTCCCCTGGACTTGTTCCAACAGCTCCACGTCCTTTTTATGTTAAGGACACCAGAACTGCACACAATGCTCCAGGTGAGGTCTCACGAGAGCAGAGTAGAGGGGCAGGATCACCTCCCTTGACCTGCTGGTCACGCTCCTTTTGATGCAGCCCAGGATATGGTTGGCTTTCTGGGCTGCAAGTGCACACTGAAGCCGGCTCAAGTTCATTTTCTCATCGACCGGCACCCCCAAGTCCTTCTCTGCAGGGCTGCTCTGAATCTCCTTTTTGCCCAGCCTTTGCTGTAGCTGTGATTGCTCCAACCCAGGTGTAGGACCTTGCACTTGTCATGGTTAAACTTCATGAGGTTGGCATCAGCCCACCTCACAAGCATGCCAAGGTCCCTCTGGATGGCATTCCTTCCCTCCAGAGTATCAACTGAACCTCACAGCTTGGTGTTATCGGCAAACTGTTATTTCAGTGCACTGTAAATAACTGATTTAGGGGATGAAGTCCTGTATACATTTTGAAACTGACAGGATGCAAGAATAGACAAAAAAAAAAGTTGTTGGCAGACTGACTTGTGTGGCAAGAATCTTCCTGTGAATCAGGCTTTCTGTCTGATACTTTTAAGTTTTATGTTTGAAATTCTAGGACTCTACAATAAGCAGACATGATGCTCTTCAATAATTTTTAGAGTTCATATGGCAGTAGTAATGGGGATATAAATAGTCTTATTGTGGCTTTGCACAAGCAGCAGGAAATGCACATGCACAAACTACATTTACTCTTTTCATGAGTTTTTGATATAACTTCCGTAACAGTCAATCAGGGAAGACCTCTGTTGGCAATTTTGCATGCATAAACATAAAGCAGAGGTAGTGATTAGTTTGCATGTTATGATTTTTACATTTCTAAACTTCCAAAATGTATTTTTTTTTTATTTTATTTTAAGCTTGGTAAAGAGGAAATTGGATAAGCCATATGTAGTGAAATATATTCTGTCAAAATTTGGGAGGGAGGGGGGAGAAATAAAGTTCTGTGCAAGAGTTTCGGCTTTCCATCTTTCTGGGTGCCAGATGTTAATAATTTAAGTAGGAAAACATAGATATTAAACACACTCAGTGTTTCTATGCATTTAAAATGCCCTAGTCTTCAATTGTTAGTGATCTTGTAATTATTTTTAAAAAGATGCATAACTTAAGTAATGCTGTATATCATGTAGCAGATTTTTGTGTACTGATGTTTAAAATGACATTTTGTGGATTGATGTTTGAATTTAATTCACCCCTTTAGTACAAAGGGAAGGCCTGTTGTATTCAGAATCTGACTTTTGGCCATGAATGTCATCCTTCTGCCTGGCAAAAGAGAGGTGTAGAATTTAAGCTGTGAGATATGCATCTGTGTATGCACCTAATAGCCAAACAAAAAAATCAAATCCAGAATTTGTCTTTTGCAACAAAGCTGCAACTTCCCCTCTGACTGTCAAGTAGAGCATTCTGATTTTGTGAAGGTGTATTGCCAAAATACTCAGCTTCTGAAATGGACAAACAAGGTGAGGACTGTCTTCATAGCAAATTCAAAACTCCCCACTGGTTTTGGTAGAGAAGACCCACAATTGTAGAGAGCTGTTGAACTTAGGTCTTCTGAAACGTGATCAGTGGTGAAGGCTTTGCTGTCTTATGGTGGTTTGGACACAACAGTACTTTTCTGACTGTAGTAGGTATAAATTATGACATGGCTTGGTGTGAGGGGTTGGAACTAGATGATCTTAAGGTCCTTTCCAACCCTAACTATTCTGTGATTCTTTGAAATGACAAAAGGAAAGGGACAGATACTGCCTTATTTTTCTGAAATCAAAGTAAAACAGGGCTCATTTTAAGATTATATGATACCTGTAAAGTATGCTCTTAGATAATTTTAGGGTACTCTGATCTTCAGTTTCCTCTACTTTATACGAGTTTCTCTACAGGTGGTTAAGTCTTGCTGTATCAGTTCGGAACATACTGATACTGAGAACCATGTACTGGGGGAATCACTCTGAGTTTCCAGGTACTGTTACCCTGTTTTTATATTGCTTGCATGTGAGATAAATAAGAGGTATCTTTCCTAATCAGGGATTAATTTAATAATTTTTCCACAGATTTTGTTAGTTGTAGCTTTTAAAAGAAAGGTTGCTTCCTTAGCATCTGATGCTAAGAGTTAGGGTGTAGCATTTAGATGAAGGGTTATCTTACCTTGTATCTTTTGCAATTGGGTTGCTTGATGGTTATATTTGTGGTTCCACTTCCTGACTTTACTACATATTTGAGTTTTCAAATGTTGAAATCCTTCATTCCTTCTGCTGCTTCTGTGTTCAAGCTCCTGGGTGGTTGCTGAGCTTTAAGATTAAAGGAGCCCTGTGATGTTTGCAAGTTTTCAACAACAAGAAGTTTCTGCCCTACACTATTAGTTTCTTCAGCTTGTTTCTGCTGCTCTTTTTTTGTTCCAACATCTTGATACTGTAGTCCTACTTCCTTATCTGATAGTAAGGCCTCCTAAAAAGCTTTTGACTCATTCTTGAGATGTTAGAATTACTAGTCGAAGTTGTTCAGGACAGGCATTGTGATGTGTTGCATTCTTATCTGAGTTTACATTTAGCAATTTAATCAACCTCTTGTCTCTGCAGCTTTCATGGTCAGCATTGTGTTCTCATCATCTTAGCAACTGTCCCCACAAGCAAAACATTTAAGTTGATAGAGGAAGAAAATCCTGCTTATGGGAATCTTTGTGGAAGGCTTGCTGGTTTCCTAGATAGGTTTACTGTCAGGCTCTCATGAGGTAAAGAAGTTTAGCAGAAAAATATTAGGCAAAACTATTAGGGGAAAAAAACACTGTTGGGTATTTCTGGCAATTTACTGCAAAAGAGTAATGAAAAAAAAAGCTTGACAGTTCAGGGCCAACAGGTAGCCTGTCCTTGCAGGCTGTGTATGATCATTAAATTCTGCTGCGAGTTTAGTGGTAATCACTTTGACTTTCAGCCATGTATATTAAATACAATAGAACTTCTTCCTTCTTGAAGACTGATTTGTTTATAATGTTCATTCTCTTTTGAGCCATGTGTAGTCTTGCAGTAAAGAATGAAGTAGAGCATGTATCTTAAAGGGATTTGTCCTGTTTCTTGGTTTGTTATAGCAGAGGCTGTGATTTAGGATTAATTAAATTTTATAGGTGAAGAAGCCCTTAACAACTGGTATCTACAAGCGGACTTTTGCTTTAATGATTAGGTAAATTCAGTAAATACTCTTTTCTTATTTAATTTGATTATTTTATAAAAGAAGTCTGACTTGGGAGGAGTGAAGAATGGCTCTTGTAATACGGAGGTCTTGAATCTTATTTCTTTTCTCGGGGGAAATTTGAAATGTGGATAGTGCTTGCTATAGGCCCAAGAAGACTTGTCTTATTCATCAACATGATGATCTTTGGTTCAGGAAGTGCATTTCTGTACTTCAGTCCACCAAGCTCATAGAAAATGTCTAGGATTTCATAGTAGAGATGAAGTAAATGTCACATTCTTGATTGAAAGTACTACTGTTCATGTTATGAGGTTTTTTCAAGCTATTGATAAAATGTTCTGTGGCAATGACTGAAGAATTAATAATGTAAGGAGTACTAGCATGAATGAGGAAGTTTATCTCGGCATGTCAGGGAGCATTCATCATCTTCTCCTCAGTGTGGAGGGGCTCTGTGCCAGCAGGGAAAAATCTTTGTAGTGCCAAACCAGGGCTTCAATGAGCTCTGTGACAGGCTGCAATAGTGTACATTCTTCAGACTATGTGACACATCTCATAAGTTATAAAACTCTCCTTGTATGTGCTGTTATCCAAGGTTACTAGGTCTTATTTTTCAGTATGTGACTTTTTTGTCCTTCAATAAGTCATGTTTCTTGTTTGATCTGTGGTTGTCTGATGCTATTATACATGTACCAAATGTAATCCTTGTCAGCATGTTGGTTAAGATGCCTCTAGATATCTTTTTATATCCGACTATAGATGAAGAAAATCAAATAAAGCACACAGTGACTGGAGGGGAGCAGTTGATACACTGGAGGGTGGGTATGTCACTCATAAGACCTCAGCAGGGTAGAAGAAAGTAAAAGTAGAAAGCTCCTGAAGTTTAACCAAGACAAATGTGAAGACTTCCTCTGAAAAGGAAAGACCCCATGCAGTTGTGCTGGCAGGTAGGGACCTTTGCATCCTGGTGAACAGCAAATGGACCATCTGTCAGCAGCATGCCTGTGCAACCATGAAAACTGGCAGTATATTGGGCTGCATTAGCAAGAGCATAGCTGACAAGTTGAGGGAAGAGATGATTACACTGTATTTAGTGATCATAAGGCTAAGTCTGGAGTATTATGGCCAATTTGGGGCCCTGCTGGTAAAAGAAAGATACTACCAAAATGACGGAAAGCACTCACAACTTATTTTGGGTGGAATAATGTCATCAAATTATACCATTAAAAAGTGCTTTTGTCATAGCAGCATTATGTTACAATCTCTTGTAGGTGAAGTGTGTGTTGTTCCTTGGGTGTTTTAATAGAGGACACATGAGGTAGAGAGGCTTGAAACATGTCTCAAGTAAAGCTGACTGTTTACTTGTTTGGTATGGTATTGCTATTTTGCCTTTTCCATGACATTCACAATAGATTTCTATTTAGAGGACTTTGCTGTCAGTGTTGTCTTTCTCTGTACAGTGGCATTAGTCATGGTATGTGTTTTGCCCTGGCCTGATTTTACCCACAGCAGTTAGTCTGTGGCTGTTTCTAAACAAATCTGTAACTAGTTGCTTAGCATCTGAAGTGTGGTACCAAGGTACACAAGGATACTGCTATGTGAGTGTGGCGAAAGAGTGAACAAGTGAGCAGAACAGTAAGTGAGCCAGTACAATACCTTGTGTGTATACCTGCATGTTCATTGGCCTTTGCATCATACTTACAGCTTGTAGTCCTCCTCTGATTAATGTCTACTAGCCTTTTAGCTGTCTGTTGCCTGATAGGCTCTGGCATAGAGGAGACATTGCTGTATATCATCAGGTGCATATTCTTAATCTTGCCTTCTGTATTTTATCTTATATCCAGTTTTTCACATTCAGTAGTACCTTTTTTTTTAATTTTTTTCTCCCTTCCCAAGCTGTCTTTAAGGTGTTCTGAAGTTAGCTTGCTTTGAAGTCTCTTGTATCACTAAGAAACTCAGTGACTGATTTACTCCTATTTCCCTCTGTTACTGACAATGCTGATTACAGTCACTGCCAGGAGTGGTTTGTAAGCAACTCCATTGCTGATTTCATTTCAGTCTGATAATTGGGATCAAGAGGATTAGAAGGCACTACCTTGCTGTCCTTTTTGTCTGAATTTGGGCAGCACAGGCCGAAACCTGAGTCCGATACGACAAACCAAGCACTCATGCTATAGCTTTAATTTTGATAGTTTGATTTCTTTCCTTTTTTTTTTTTCCCCACCTTAATCTGTGATACCACTGTGGGATGCACAGATAGCTTGCAGCTAATCTCTACTAGTGCCTGTATGGGGTTTGTGTTTAACATGAGAGTTAGAATAATAAATTGCTTTTACTTCAGCCAGTTATATACCAGCTTTATCCAGCTTTGACCTTCACAATTAGGAAGTTGTACGTATCTTTGTAACTGCTTTTCAGTTTTTCTACTGTCCCTAAAGCTTAAAATTAAATGCAATTGAAGAGAACAAAGGGGAGTTAATCACAGCACCATTTGCTTCTTGGTTCGTGTTTAGTGTTCTCTGTCCCTCCAAGGCTGGATTGTTCTCCACTGGCATGGTAATGCTTCTTTATGTACTCTTCTGATACACAGCTGGTCTTGTGAAAAGATACGGCAGTAAATGAAAGAAAAAGTGAACGTAGTCATATTTGAATATGACTACTCAGATACTCTGATTTATCTATTGATAGTGTATGGCTAGTAGAATGTGAGCTTCATGCTGTTGAACTGTGGTAGGTGATAACTGAAAGGACGTGTCACCTGCAGTGAAATCTAAATTGTGTATCAAGGGGCTATTCTGCATAGAATACATGCAAGTGGGAGAGCTTTGTCTTTCCAAGTTGAAGTCAAGACTTTAACGTTCTTAAAAGTGTGACACTGAGAATCTGTTACTCCCATTTTATGAGTCCAAATGCATTAATGTATTCAGAAGTCCCAGTCTGAATTGTGGTTGATTCTGTATACTCGTTCCTGTTCTTCTGAAAGGATATTCAAGAGATGGATTGAAGATTTCGGCTTGAAAAGTTCCTCAATTAAAATAAAACCCAAAAATATTGAAACAATAACAACAATAAAAACAACAACCAAAAAACAAAAACAAACAAACAAAAACCAAACCAACCCCCCCCCATGGGAAAATAATTCATTAATGGACTTCTGTTAATTTGAATTTTTTTTTTGTAGAGAGAAGTGTTAATCCGAGAATTAACAATAACTAATTGATAATTATCTATATCATCTTTGACTTCCCCAATTGGTTCCTTATCAGCATCTAATTTATAATGACTACTAATTCCAGCCTTGTCACTTTCAGGGACACATTCTAAACATCATGAATGAGTGAAAGACTAAAACCAGGAGGTGGCTTCAATTGCAGTTAGGTAACAGCTGAAGAACAGCTAACTTTAAAAGCATTCACCCTTGCCACCTTTTATGCAGACACTGGTCAGTGGCCACAGTATGCTTGGCATTATGATCAGCAGTGTGTAGCGGTTTAGTCCAGACTAAGTTATTCCCTTAGCATGTGTCCACAACTTGTGGCCTAAGAGGGACTGATTCTCTTTCTAGATGAGTGTTTAGCTGTCACCTTTCTGTTTGATTCCTGGGATTCTTAAAGCCCCCTCACACCTTAAGCTGGAGGAAGGACTTTTCACTGGTCAGTTGAGGGGAGTGATGTGATGGACACTAGAGAGTTCAGCTTTCCTTCGTCGTTATGCTGGACTAGCTAACTGGTGACATTATCCTCCATTTAAAAGACTGTGAAGTTGAGTCTTGAGTTTTCATCCATCATATTCTGTATTCCTACTGCACTGCAGCTGTGGTTCTGCAGGAAGCTGTATCTAGCGAACTTAACTGTGTTTTAGGAGAGGGCATGCAGGAGAGGAGGAGCAGCAGAGGGGAGAAACACATTCCTGAGAGTCCGCATTATGGAGCGTGAAGAGTATGGGAGACTGGTCATTTATAAAAGTTGTCCTCCACCCTTAAGCAGCTGTGTGTTGCCATGCAGTGTTTGAAAATCTCGAGAAGCCACAGATGTTTGATTCATGTACTGAGGCAGATTTGATTCTATTCCCAGTGCCAGAGCCTTCTGGGTAAGATTACTCTGATGCAAACCCTGCTTCCAGCTCACACTTCACTAAGGAGCAACGTTTTTGGTACATGTCAGGTCTGGACTTGGTCCTCAGCTGTTTTATGACCACTTCCTGTGTTTATAGCTGGACATTGGGTCTTGGCTGTGGAAGTGAGATTTATTTGGAATTATGACAATTTTCTGTGAGCTTTAAGTAATTCCTGACACAGATGTTTTGGAGAAAGAAATGCACTTTTGTATTCTGTGGCTTCAAAAAGTACTAAGAAAAACAAGGATAATGTTAACATAGCACAGCTCAGATCAGCTGCTCCTAATGTGTTCCCTAACCCAGTATGAAAACAATCTTTGTGACTAGTTGGTGTTAATAAATTATTAGCTACAGGTATCTAACTGTATTCCAGTAGTCCGAGGGCAATCTCTCCATTATTCATATGCTTGTAGTCTAGAGTTGGTCTAACACTGTGAATATGTTTGCATGAGAATAACTTTTCTTCTAGTTTCTAATGGAAATAGCGAAAACAGAGAGTTCTATGCAAAGGAACATGGAGCTTAAACAGGATTTGGCTGGAACCTAACAGCCATTTGATCCATATCCAGCTGTAAGGGCCAGCCAGATGTGTCTTCCCTCCATCATGTGACAGCGGTGGGAAATAACTTGGAGAACCAGCCTGGTGCTTCAGGGGCCTGTGGTGTTTCAGACATGATCTGCAATGAATCTGGTGGTGGAGGGGCTGTGTGTCTCCCTTCTCACATGATATCTCTGCTTTGCTTTATCCTTCTTTCTTGGCCTGCCCCTCATCTTTTCAGTCTTTTGATGTTCTGTTGTTATTTCTCATTCGGTTGAGCTTATTCTCTCTTAAAATTGTAACAGAGCTTTAATTACTGAGCACATGTGTCATTCCGCCTGCTCTAACTGCCTCTCTCTCATCTTCATTATGAATCTGACTTTTTAGCTCATTAATTCCTGTGGAGCTGGAACTCTTTGCTAGCTAAAGACACTAAAAAAACCAATTCTTATCAGATGTTGCTGCAGTTCTGTAAACAAACTACTTAATCATGCTTTTATGTTAACGCTAAAGAAACAAACAAAACCTTGTTGCACTGTGATTAAAAGCAAATAAAAACTGCAGTCTGAATACTGAGTTACTTTTCCTTCCTTTGTGTGTGTTGGATTGGGGTTTTTTTATTCTCCGTAATGCTCTCTGGAAAAATAAGATTTAACTTTAGAGACTTAGAATCATAGAATAGTTAGGGTTGGAAAGGACCTTAAGATCACTTAGTTCCAACCCCCTTGCCATGAGCAGGGACACCTCACACTAAACCATGTCACCCAAGGCTCTGTCCAACCTGGCCTTGAACACCGCCAAGGATGGGGCATTTGCAACTTCCTTGGGCAGCCCATTCCAGTGCCTCACCACCCTCACAGTGAAGAACTTCCTCCTTATATCCAATCTAAACTTCCCCTGTTTAAGTTTTAACACATTTACCCCTCGTTCTATCACTACAGTCCCTAATGAAGAGTCCCTCCCCAGCATCCCTATAGGCCCCCCTTCAGATACTGGAAGGCTGCTATGAGGTCTCCCTGCAGCCTTCTGTTCTTCAGGCTGAACAGCCCCACCTTTCTCAGCCTGTCTTTGTATGGAAGATGCTCCAGTCCCCCGATCATCCTCGTGGCCCTCCTCTGGACTTGTTCCAACAGCTCCACGTCCTTTTTATGTTGAGGACACCAGAACTGTACGCAATACTCTAATTTAATTAAATGGAAGTTAATTGAATATGGAAGAAAACAAAGTAAGTGAAAGAGAAATTGATGTTGCCTGAATTCCTTCATACTTTATGGTCTGAAGCTAGAGAAGAGGCAGAAGCCAGAGTGCAACTGCACAGGAATTTGCTTAGATACAAAACCTAGGATGTCACTGTGGGAATGCCTTTAGATACAAAAGCCGGAATGCAACTATGTGTAATGAAATCTGCAAAAGCTGGGAATGTCATGCCTGTTGTTTGAGAACCGCAGGCAATTGGCAGTGTTTTTCAGAACTATTCTTGTAAAAACTGCTTTTTCTGGGTCTAGGGCCTGATCCAGTCTTTTTTATTATTATTATTATTTTTTTTGGTTTTGGCTTGTACTCATGTGAACTAGAATGGAATTAGCAAGAGACAGTCAGTAAAGCTGTGGTCTCTGTACTCTCTCCTCAGCAGTAAAGCTGGTCCAAATTCCTGGTGCAAATCATACTTTCCTGCTTGTCTCACTTTTTCCAGGAAGAGTTTTTTGTAGGAGTGAAATGCATCTGATCCAGTTTTCCAGAAAGCATTACAGAAAACTTCCTCTTAATTTTTTTTACGAGGCGGACTACTACTGATGAACAGTGTGGCTCCATGAACAGTTATGCTAGAATGACTGAAAGAACGAGGTACCCTCTGATGGCAGCAAGAGCATTTGTTGCCAGAAATTAGTACATTCAGGCTCTCAAGGCAGCGGCCTGATGGAACAGCAGTGTTCATGAATTCCCTGAACAAAGTGTCATCCTTTCTTAGTCTTTCCCTATTTTTTTCAGGTAGCCAAAACCAAGGAAGGGGGTGTCAAAGGAAACATCAGCTCTCAAGCAAAGTTATGTTTTAGAAATTCTTCAGGAAAGCAACTTTTATAGTGGCAAGTAAAATGTGGCCTGAAAGTTGCAACTAATCTAGACTAGAAGCAAATTATATAATCAAGTGTGGCATCTGAAGTTACTGATAAGTCAGTTGACTCATGGCAAATGCTATTTTTTTTTTCATAAACTAATGACAAGGTCGGTTTTCAAATAGCTGTGGGTTTTTAGGTTTGCAGTTTTGAGCCAGGAGATTCACCAAAGGAATTACCTAAGAAAATTCACTCAGACTTTTAGTTTCTTTCCTTTTTTTCTTATTACCCTCAAACATACAGACTGTCAGCTATGCAAGAACAAAGTAAAATTATTTCAATGTGACAAACACTAGGATTAGTAAAATTTTATCTGAAAGCTTTATTACTAAGCTATTTATCAATGATGTAGTTTTCTTTCTTTTTGCCACCAAGTTTTCCGCAGTTCCTGTGGTTCTCTAAAATCTGTGCTGTCTTATAGTTGAAATTTAAGTGAAACTATGGTGGCAATAGGTGTGTCAAATTACTGTCTTAAATTAATTAAATTAATGCTCCTTCTCTCCAGTCCGAGACTATTTTTGTGTAAAGTTTTAAAGGCAGATTTTAACAGAAAAAAATTTTCATCCATGCAGGGCAGCTTTAGAAGAAGTAGAAGGAGATGTGACCGAACTGGAACTGAAACTTGACAAGGTAAGCTTAATTCAGCAGTGTCTGTTCTGAAAAATATACAAAGATGTGTTTAGGGTTTGTTTTAAAGTTCACAGCTGGGAAGTGGCAGCAGCCAACTAAACATTCAGATCTTGGATAGGAAATAGATCTGGGTCCAGTGCACAGCTGGGCCTCAGAGGGCCAAGCTTTAGTAAGAGCAGCAAAATCCAGTGTGAATTTCCTTTCTCCACCAGCTGGGGGTTGGGATTGTGCAATACCCTACTGAATTTGTGGCCCCTTTGCAGTCGTGTAGTTCAGTCCCACAGTGGGAGTTGTACGCAGACTAATTCAGTTTTCATGTGAGTTAAAAGGCAAGGGTTGGCCATCCCTGCAGTGAGAGCTTATATTGTATGATGACAGCAGCATACTGCAAGCAAATCTGGATACTCTGTTTTAGAGATTTCAAGTCAATGCTTTCTGTCTTTGGTAGTTTGCAGCACAGTAACAGCAGGATAGATATGTATATATATGTGTGTGTGTGTATATATATAATATACACGCACACTTTTGTCTGGAGGACTGACCTCCTGTAAAATTCATCAAGCTTTGTGTCATGCTTTGTGCGTGTATATAAAAGGGTTTTTGTAGCATCTTTTTAATGCATTACAATGCATTTACTGGTTCCTGAACCAGTAGTGTTTGGAGGCTTTAGTTCTTTCTTTGCTAGTATCTTGAGGGTGGCATTTTTTTATTTTACATCTGTAGAAAGTCTCCTTCCCTTATCATTTTATGCTAGATGTTTAAAATTATTTTTGCCTGTGTGTTAATGTGGGAGGCAGATGTCATTTGTTTACCTTCTTAGCTACTTTTTGAATACAAGCTTTTGTTCATGCAGCTGTGAGTTAGCTGCAGAAAGAGACAATGTCGGTGTCCAATGTAGCATTAAGTCTGAAGACTTTTTGTTACTGCTTCTAATAATATTTCTAGCTTTTGTACTTAATACTATAACAATGTGCTCTTTAACAATAAATTTAAGGTTCTTCGATTTGGTGTGAATTTTGGTGAAACTGATGGGTTTAAGGCACATTTTTACTGTAAGTGTGATGAATCTGTTTTGGTAGATTAACCCATGGAAGTATTTAAAGGATCTGAAAAGTCTGTCTTGGACGTCTGTGTTTTCCACCAGTCTAAAAGGGTCATTTTGGGGGAAAAGAATACTCAAATACCTTAAGGGCTGTTATTCAGTGTCTTGCCCCCAGCATCTTGCAGCAAGCCTGTACCAAATACACCATTTTAGCATGTAAAAGCCATAATTCTACTGTTACTCTTTGCCCTGAGAGACTATCCTCGTACTCTTCAAAACAAAATCACCCAAACACATTTGCTCCCTTGACAAGAAAGCAAATGCACAAGGTAAGTGTTTAAGTAGTGTAATTGTAATGTGATGTATAAGTGATACAGTTTAATGCTGAAGTTGAAAGCCAGGCTTCTTGTGTAAGCAGAAGTAACTATGGCCTGAGGATAATGATTTGTCTGCACTTGGTCAGTAACTTTTTCTGCACAGTTATTCATACTAAACTTTGTTTTATTATCCCACAAGTGTGACTTTGGGATATTATCTGCTTCCCCCCCTTCCCACCCCCCACTCTGTAAGAAAGGACACTGTAAGCAAAAGTGAAGGAAAAAGGATCACATTGTTAGTGATTTTTCTGTCCATTGTTCAATCAACTTGGCCATTTGTCAGAATGTGAGAGATGCTCAGATTTCCTCTTACATAGACACAGATTCTCTTAGGAAAGATTACTGAGTAAATAAGGCACGATGGTCACTTGGGTGATTTCTTTGTCCCAACATAGGATCAAGTACTTCAGTCTTGTCATTCATGAAAGCTTGTCTACATCCTTGAAAAAGCCTTCAGAGAGAGAGGTTCAATCTTCTGATTCTATCCTGTTTGGTTTAGGGTTGGAGAGCTTGATAATCATATGCCCCCTCTCAAGAAAGCATCTAAGTGTTTGCACTGATCATTCTTTCAGTAATGGCCCAGTGTAGAAGTAGTTCAAAAAGTGGGAAAACATTCATCACAAATTACTGATGGCTAAAGTCTGATGTGCCAAGGTACTGATCAAAGCAATGAGTGGTAACAATGGAAACCCATCACAAAAAGTCTAGTCTGTTGTATGAGTGAAAACATGATTATTTCACCTTCTGAGATGTAACCATATCTCTTCAGCTGTGCTTTGTGCACAGTGTTTTGCTTTCCTGTGCCTGTATTCTGAATGAAACAAGTGGTATGGGCTTGTTTTGTTTGGGTTTTTGGTTTGGTGGGTTTTTTTGGCTCAGAAGCCATGAACCACTTATAATTTGCTTGGGTTCTAACCAGTTATGTTTTAGTTGCTGTGCTTTTTGCTCTCATATAGTACTTTCTTGAGATATGTGCAATATGTTAACAATAAAACAAATAAAACATAATGAAAAAAATATAAAAAGTAGTAACCTACTCAGTAGCATAGCAGTTGACCTAGAATAGTATTTTTATAGCTATCGCTGTACGGTGTAAAGCTTTTCATAAATGTGGTGCTCTGTAATTCTAGAATTTAACTTTTGAAATCTTTGTTTCTTAGAGTTAACTAAGCTCAATGTATCCCATGTTTATATGGTGGTGTATAAAACAAAAATAACAAACTTCCACTTTGTCTTTTTATTTTTTTCCTCTTTTAAGCTGGTGAAGCTTTGTATTGCAATGATTGATACCGGGAAAGCATTCTGTACAGCCAATAAGCAGTTCATGAATGGAATTCGAGACCTTGCACAATATTCCTGTAAAGATGCATTGGTTGAGGTAAGTTCTTTAAGAGGTGAAAATGGAAGGAGAAAAGTGTAACTTAAAAGGTACGAAATATAACAGGAAGAGAAGTATTTGAAGTTTATACTGTTACTTGTCTTTTTATTCCTTTTTCTTTGCAATGTCTTTTGACTGTGGTGCACTGCAAGTGTCTTATTTATTGAAATTAAAGTTTAATTTCAGCTTTAACCTATGATGGCAGGGGTTCTCCAAATTCCAGAAAATGTGGATTAGGTTAGGAATATTCACCTTGGGAGGAGTGAAGAAAGGTTGAAGCTATGAACTTCTGTCCTGATTTTGCTAAAGTTCTAGTCATGGTTCTCTGCAAAGAAGTTTCCCGAGTTGATTTCTTGGGTCCTGGCAGTGGCACTCTCTAATAAATTGAAATTCAAATTTTTAAATGTATAGAGCCCACTTTGGTGTAACCCGATGTCGTTAGGCTAATTTGGAACAGCTAATATTATGTCTATTACTTTAAAAGAGGTATGAACTTGTGTAATGTGCAGGTACAGTTATGTGCAAGATTCGGTGTATATAATCTATATTTAATGCATGTTCTGCAATAGAACATCAAGTACATGTATGCATCTTTACATGTTAGTTGGAATAGATATGGTGCAAACTTCAATATAGTCTGTGTGCAACTGAAACTGCTTTTGTCCGGAAATCTACTTGCTAGAAATGCAGCTTAAGCAGTTTTCTGAACATATTAGGGATCATTGTTTTCTAATGGTGTTTAAGACATTGATTCTACAGATTGATGCTGCTAAGCGCATCAGCTGTGGGGCAGTAGTGCCTACAGTAAATATGTGTGTACTGATGATTACAACATGTTAACTAGGTTTTTGGAGTTAGAGTATTAAACATTAATGAATAATAAGTACTGTAATATTGAATATTTTAAACTAATATATTAAGTTATGTGAATTTCCTGTAACTTAGTCAACTTCATTTGAATTTTTCCTGTTGTGCTTCTGCTTAGCCCTTTATATTAGGTAGGTTAAAGCCTATAGCTTTAACAGATTTACTTGATATTACCCCCATGTTCTCCTTCTAGCACGATGGTTCTAGTTTGCAATCATGCTAAGGAAAATTATTTCCCAGGTTCTTTTCATTAAAGCTGTAAACTTCTGAAATGTTGCTTTTGTGCTGTGTGTTTGGTAGGGTTTAACTTTAACCCCTTTGGTTTTCTCTTTACAGACCAGCTTGACGAAGTTCTCTGATACCTTACAGGAAATGATCAATTATCACAATGTAAGTATTTCTAGTTGAAATATGGCACATACTTCCAGTTATATTTTTTAAGAGAATAATGCCAAAATCAATGTTGGTAGTATTTACAAAGCCATGGTTTAAGTTATATTGAGTATCTCTTATTTTATACTTGTAAATATTTTATTTATGTTTTGATTACGAAGTATTTATAAATATCCCCTTTTCTGCAGTTGGTTTTTTTTTTTTTTTGCTTTGAGTTGATATGCTTTAACCCAATGC